>JAKSZP010011129.1:0-49994 GCA_022478985.1 Massospora cicadina
GAACCATGTCACATCTTTATACTGGGCTAGCCTGCTACGCCGCACCTGATTGGCAGCCCTATTCTTAATCTTCTTGGCTAAGCTGCTTGAGTATGCTTCAGTTTGCAGTTTGGTCAGCGTGTCCTCTAGGTAAATTAAATACCAGTGGGGATTTATTCTGCCAGTATCTTCTACACAATCATAAAGCAGCGCTGGAAGAGCATTGTGTTGCCCATACAACAAATGAAAGGGGCTTTTCCCCATGGCAGAATGGTAGCTGATATAAAAAGCAAAAATGGAGGTGGAAAGGAGTGAGCTCCAATTGGAAGGTCAATTTGTTACCAACTTCCAAAGTATGTTCACCAAGGTTCCATTAACTCGCTCAACCATATCATTGGACTCGGGTGATATGGGGTCATCAAAACTCCATGGATGGCCATCAATTCGTTGAGCTTAGGTAAAATGTGAGAGGTGAAGTTAATTATGTTATCAGTAAGGATGAACTGAGGACAGATGTGTCGCTGAATGATAGTTACCTTCATAAACTTAGCCACCATTACCGCCCCCAGATCATGTATTGCCCATTCTTTGACCCACATGGTCAAGTGATCAACTGCAACCAAAATGTATTTAGACCAGTTAGCTCCCATTGGCAGAGGGCCAACAACATCCAGGGAAATCTTATTCCAAACAAAATGTGGTTTCACTAGTCAGTAAGAAGTCTTCTGGCATAATGGCTTTTCCACATGGCACTAATGACAGCAGCAAATTGTTTATGAGCACGTCAAACTGCATGCTTTCCCAGTAGTAATGAGGTCGCAACAACTCCAGAGTCTTACATACTCCACCATGTCCAACTGCTTGGTGTGTGATCATATTAATATCTGGTCAGGCGAAGGCCTTGGGATATTCACCGTAGTGTCCCCCATCTGCTTGTACAACTCGACATTCTTCTAATACATATTGGCTTTTATCCCATCCTATACTTTGATGACTTGATAGGGTTCATTGTCATACTTCACGACAAGCATTTTATCAAACATAATATCACTCATATCTTCCATAACCGCAATCATAGGCAATCTTGATATGCAATCTGCATTATGGCGTTTGGCTCCAGGATGGTGAAGGTTTTCTAAATTGTAAGCCTGCAGTTTGAGGGACCATCGAGCTAGGCGCCCTTCTGGCTCCTTGAGGTTCTACAACCAGCGTAACGAGGCATGATCTATTATGACTTTGAACTTCACTCCATGCAGATATACCCTAAATTGCTTATACATGTATACCAAAACTAAGTACTCCCACTCAGTCATGGTATAATTATGCTCATGGCTGTTCAGGCTCCGACTGCAGTATGCAACTGGATGCTCTTCCCCTCATCATCTTTTTGAAAATAGCACCACCCCAACGGCGGAAAGGGATGCATCCATCTGAACAATAAGTTCTTTATTGAAATTTTATTTAACGGAGCGCTGGCATATTCATTAATGCCATCTGAAGTGTGTTGAAATAGTGTTGACAGAGTTCCATCCATTCAAACATAGCATCCTTTTTTAATAACTCAAATAGCGGTCCCCCAATACAACTAAAGTTGGATATAAAGCGGCGGTAATAACAAACACCTCAAAATAGACTTGTATATCACGCTTACTGGCTGGCGTAGTCATCTTTTGGATAGCCTACACCTTGGCAGGTTGAGGTTTTAGCCCTTTGCGTCTACTATAAACCCAAGGTACTCCATCTGGTCCTTGAAAAAAGATGGCATTTATGGGGCTTGATCTTGATGTTGGCTCAGCTAACCGGTGGAATACCTCCTCCAAATGGGTAAGATGCTAAGAAAACGTGCGGGAGAATACATTGATGTTATCAAGGTACTCAATTACACACGGCAGCTTCAGATCACCAAGAATAGTTCCCATGGCCCATTGGAACGTAGCTGGGGCATTACACAGCCCTTGTGGCATCTGGGTCGGTTGAAAAGCCCCTTGGATGTGATTATGGCGCACTTCTCCTGTTCCGCCAAAGGCAACACGATTTTCCAGTAGCCTGATATCAAGTCCATTGCCAAGAAGTAACGGGCTCCACCTAACTGATCCAGCACATCATCAATCCGAGGCAAGAGATATGAGTCTTTCTTGGTGATGCTGTTGATCTTCCAGTAGTCCATTACTACCCAGTTGGTGCCGTCCTTCCCTTTTACAATAAGATTAGGAAAAGCCCGCGGACTATTTTATGGTTCAAGCATCCCTTGTTCAGTCAGCTTTTTGATCTCCTCAGTTACTACTTCCTCAGCTGCCCTCAATCGTCAGATCGGCCGTGACCTTTTGGGTGGTGATCCCCAGTGTCCAATTGATGAACCACCCCCTTAGCGCACCCTAAATTGTGGTCATCAACAGTGAGAATTTCTCTATATTTTCAAATAAAGATATTACCTAATCCTTCTGATCTTCCGTTAAATTGACTAAATTTTCACACAGAACCACCATCATACACTAAGTTGTGAATTGATCAGTAAACCAAATTCGTTCAGCAACCAAACTCATAAGCCCAGGACCTCTCAACTTGGGTCAGATGTAAATATGCCACTATGTGCCGGCGGATTTGCATGGGTCCATTCTGGAGATTTGCTTCCAAAACCTTGATCTCCCCATGTCTGAGAAGTATATTCCTGGAGCCATGTGGGGCTCAAGTTGCTATCGCTGATAGGGCCCAATGACCTCCCCATAAAGCCCAACAGGCACTTCTACCTCTAACTCGGTGTTTATTATTACTTGATGCCCAGAAGGGATGGATATAGGGCCATCAGCTCTGAGCTGTAGACGTTGATATTCATATATTTGATGAAAAAAGAGCCCATGTCTTTCTCTTAAGTCGATGGTACTGAACTGGAATCACCATGTCACTATAGGTAAAGTTGATATGGCCCATGTGCACCTAGTATTTTGGCACTCTGCTGGAGGTGAAATCGATTGGGATCCGTTGACCCAAAATCTCAAAGGTCTCCCCCATCATATCGATGACAGCACCATAGTTTCACATGAAAGTGGTTCCAATCAACAGGTCGTAATTGCGTTCAGTAACACTACCACCAGAGATGCAATAACAAGTGATCCAAACTGCAATGGAAGCGCGCTATAAGCTCCCTCAGAGACCGTGTTTTCTGCTCCAGCGGTCCTATACACCATTCAACGTTCCACATCAGGTTTTAATGTTAACTTCGACACCTCTTAGTGGAAACTATGTTGATGAGAGAGCCCATATATATCATAGCATGAACTTAGGTTATTATACAACAATGTCACAGTAGGTACACTCCAAGTAGGATGAATGTTGACTGTTTACACATGACCATTCAAAGGATTGCTTTTGCCAAGTAAGCTCGTAATGCCTCCACTGACTTTATAGTACCCTTTAACAATAGCATCCACGGGGAAGGCAACTTCTATTCCTCTTAGGGAAAGCGCATCTGCATACAGTTCCAGTTTGTATGAAAAACTTTGTAAATTTTTAAAAACGCATATGGCTTTGGGTGCCCTAAAGATTTCTTCCGCCTTGATCTTGGCTTGAGTTTGTGTAAGTACATTTACTCCCCCTACTGGCTGCTGATATAAGAATGTATCATTGTACTGGGGGGCTTCTGCTGCATACACTTTGGTAGATTCAGGTGTGACTATTGAATTTGGGATAGCAGAGGAAAAAAGTCCTATCTCTAAACCGCTCTGTCTTTTCCATGGTTGCATTAATCCTGCGGTATTTAATTGACCCATTGATTGGGGAAACCTCGTGCCAGGTGCCCAGGGCAACCACATTTGAAACAATTTACCCCATAGGGCCCGCGTCCTTGAATATTGTAAGTTGGCTCACGCGGAAAGTTGCAATAAAGGTGCTCAGCATAACCAGGGACAGGGCAATAGAATGACAGATGACTGTCAGCATAATTAGGGCCAGGGTGGTAGTGAGACTGTTGATGATAAGCAGGTATGTGCCGGACGTTTAACTGCTGGGGGTAAAACAGCAGAATCTTAACTTTACATGTGAATTTCCCCAAATAAGATGGTCCAGTGATGGTAGCGGAAGGGTTCCGCTATTTAATGGGCAGAGGGAAGTTGGCGGATATATGGCGCAAGAACTGAACAAGTTAAAGCAAGGGTGCATCTTCATCCAACATCAGGGTCATGACGTTGTACAGTTCATGGTATGGCTTCTTGGCAGAGGTCATTGCAATGCACACATAAGATTTGAATAGAATTTCTGCTCCAATTAACACGTGGGCTTCTGCTGTGAATCAATCAGCAAACGCGGTGAGAGTCTCATTACGCTGAAACCTGATGGTCAAGAATTCAGCCTTCCTCTGTGACATCTGTGCAGTACCCCCAAACAACTGCAACACAGTATCCTTCACTTTTCGGTAAGAAAATGAACTGTTTGGAAGATAACATGTGACTTGGTCGGCACTTCCAAAATCCAAGGTGGATATTAACAGTTTCACTTTCTGCCAGACAGAGACTCCTTCCGTTGCAAACTTGAATCACTTAAAGAACCCATGAATATTCCCATCACTATTGAATAGAAGCAGCTTATCACTACAAACCTCCTGAAGAAGCTCATCCTGTCTTTTTGAGCAGAGTAGAGACGGGATGCTCTACCTCCGCTAATTCAGCGGGTGAAACTTGTCATGAAGATTCTCTGTTAAATAAATCCTGATGCGCCAGGTCAATGACTGAAGATTTTATTTTATATTTTGGCAATGGCCCCCTGTAGTGAGCACCACTTTATAAATTTGAAAGTATACCAAAGATATGTTGAGGGGTTTGCACAAGGTTAAGCCCACTGAGCAATAGGACTGACAATATGATGAATGTCATCCTTTAAAAAATGCAATAAACTTAGAATAATTATGAAGTAATTGCCTCAATGACACTTCTTTGGTTAATCTGATATGTTCAAGGGATCCTTCCTGGTCCGCTTATTCTCTTCTTACCAACAATCTCCTCTTCAATTGTCTCATCTTGCCTATATCTCGGTTAATTCATATGATACCATTTCCTTGGTTTTATAATTCATTCCGCCATATCTCATTGGTTCCGGCAGAGTTCATCTAGTATTAAATTCATGATTTCCCAAAATTCAAGTCGATCCACTCAACATCCATCATTTGTCAACATCTCATTACATGTCATTCATTGACATTACCTTATCACCTGATTTGGAGGCGATCCCTTATTACTTTTCAACCCAATTTCGCCTCATCTTAAGGCGCTTGAATACTTATAGCTCATATCATAATCAGCTGATTCTACCCCATTCTGCCATAACAAATTAGGGATTATCATCCAGTCATATCAGAATCATGACAAACCAGAAGTCTGAATTGAACCAAAATTTTTTGGTAAGAGGTGGGCTCTACACACGTCAAAGATCATGTGCATGGCTCAATAGATTGTGGCATTGTGGCAAGTCTGGTAAAGCATCATAGGAGTACTTTAACGTTATTGCCACAGCATTCCCTTTATCCAGGATTGGAAGCTGCAGATCTTTCCTGAGTGAGATAATGGGATGTGAGCCTGTTCTTCTTAAGGCCAATGGACATTAATTGGCAACGCCACCACCCTACCTCTAAAATCATGGAAAAATTAAAATCAGGTGTTAACTTCTTGCCAATAAGGGTTAAATCTGATGAGCTGGTTTGCACAGGGTATTAACACTAAGCAACAGAATGGATGATATGCAGATTGCGATCCTTAATAAAAACCAATATATAAAATATTAAGCAATTGCCATGATTGATACTTTTATTATAATATCAAAAATGCAGAACTTATCTGCGGACTACTAAAAAATCACCTTTCCTCCTTTTTCCGCTCAAATCTTATCTCAGTATTCTAGGGAAATTTCAACCTTTTGCTTAGTAATCTCCTATTCATTCCCTCTTAGGAGTTTTCATCTATCTTGAGTTTTTTGGTGGAATTCCCTCAATTCACCGAACTATTGAGGCTATGATTAATTAATTTCACATCAAAATATTTTACACTCAATCTCAAGGCTCGCCTCAACTCTAATTTACAGTCCACCGGAATGTATAGCTTATCATCCAGTCATATCAATTTTTCGACATTACCCCCCTTTGACTGTTTGATAAACCCCTATTGCTTGTATTCTCAGAGGAACTTCATGTGAACTCGGTTGATAATCTGACCAACTGCAGGTTACCTAATAGTGTAGGCATTGATATCAGTCTTCTCATTTATTTCAAACGCCCAGTCCAAATGTTAGCAAGCTTGTTCTTCCATACAAATCCATGTTGCTCATGGAACAAGACATGATCTCCTACAGAAAACTGTGGGAGTCCGCTATGTCTACTCTGGTCAGCCGCTTGATCACAAATCTTCTTAGCCAAGCTGGTAGAAAATGCTTCCATTTGTAGTTTGATCAGCGTTTCCATTAGATTGGTCAAATAATGCTGCAGTTCTATGCTGCCGGTATCCTCCACACATGAGTAAAGCAGCGCAGATAAAGCTGGATGTCTACCATAGAGCAGTTGGAAAGGACTCTTGCCAGTGGACAAACGGTAGATGATAATATATGTAAAGACAGCTGTGGATAGGAGGCTACTCAATTAAGAGGGTTGATCTTTCACAAGCTTGTGGAATATGTTTACCAATGTTCCATTGACCTGTTCCACCATTTCATTGGATTCCGGATGGTAGGGTGTAGTCAAAACCCTGCGGATTACCATCACTTGTTCAACTTAGGCAAAATATGCAAAGTAAGATTGGTTCCAATGTCCGTTAAGATGAACTGTGGACAGCCATGTTGCTGCATGACACAATCCATAATAAACTTGGAGATGGTGACTTTCCCAAAATTATTAGTCACCCTGGTTTCCACCCATCTCATCAAATTTTCAAATCATTAAGATTATGTAATTAGATTGGTTCGCATCAGTTGAAAAGGCCCCACCACATCAAGAGAAATGGTATGCCATGCAAACTGGGGCTTTAACAGCTTTTAAGTGGTTTTCTTGTTAAAAGGTTTCTCTACTTGGCACTGATGACAACAGATAGTTGTCTCCAGCCCGTCATAATGCATGCTCTTCCAATAGTAGCAGGATTGCAAAAACTCCAACGTTTTCCACAACCCACCATGCCCTACCGCCCAATGTGCATCCATAATAATCGCTGGTCTAGCAGAGGGTTTAGGGAAACTCAGCGGCAATTTATCAATCCGCTTATATAGTTCCAATTGTGTAGGAAGGTATCCTGTCTAAGCCTATCTAGCACTTTGAACACTTGCAGCGGCTAATCATGGTACTGCCCACCACCATCTTCTCATACATAATGTCAGCCAAATCTGCTGTAATAGCAACCATTGGTAGCCGTGAAAGACAGTCTTAATTTTGATGCTTTGCTCCCAGCCTGTGTACAATATCATAATCATACGCCTGGAGCTTCAATGCCCAATGCGCGAGCTGTCCTTCAGGTTCACAGAGATTTTTCATATAACGCAAAAATGAATGATCCTTTACCACTTGGGATTTCACCCCTAGAGGTATACCCAAAACTGTTTATATGCATATATCACCGCTAAGCACACCCACTAAGTCACAGTGTAGTTCTATTCATAACAGTTTAAGCTTCTGTTACAAAACGTGACAGGTTGCTCTATGATGTCATCATCCTTCTGAGATAATACTTCCCTTACAGCGGAAAGTGATGCATCTGTTTTTACTATATTTTTTCGAAGTTGGGGTATTGCAAAATGGGCGCGCTCGCCAAAGTGGTTTGTAAGACATCAAAAGCTGTTTGGCATCGTTCCATCAGTAAAAAGTGGCATTTTTCTTTTTAACTCAAAGAGCAGTGCCCCAATACAATTGAAGTTAGGAATAAACCGCCAGTATTAACCAACTATCCCCAAAAACACTTGGATACTCGTTTACTACCTGGCCAGGTCATCTTGCTTAAAGCTTCCACCTTTGCCAGCTGTGGTTCAGGACCCCTTTGAGTCCACAAAAAAACCCAAAAAATTCCAATTGCTCTTTGAAAAAATGACACTTCCAAGACTTGATCTTGATATTAGCATTGGCAAGTCAGTGGAACACTTGTTCCAAGTGGTCAAGATGCTCTGTGAACATTCACAAGAGCACATTAATATCATTGAGCTAAACTAAAAATGCAGGACAGCTTCAAATCACACTAGATCATATCCATAGCACTCTGGAACGTAGGTGGGGCGTTGCACAAAACCTGTGGCATACGTGTAGGCTGTAATAACCTGTTAATGATATTATAATATTGAGACATTAGTTTTTGGGCTTTCATCTGTGTGATGATTAATGGCTTGTCAGTGATAATTCACAACAATGTTTCTATTGAGTTTAATTGATGGTTGCTATCAGAAGTAAAACTCCATTCGCAGTTTAATTGTATTTGTCAAAAATTAATAACTGTGTTTTTAGAGTTACTGAACCGTTGACAACGCTATTTGTGGTAGTAACTTGTAAGTTAGAAAGAGCAAAGTGGTTTGCTGTAAATGAACTAACCGTCAAATTACCTGAGAAAGCTGCTTGCTTTAAGATCTATTGGTTTTGCATGGGTTGGCATCCCAAATGCTGGAATCATAGGGAATCTCATCGCGCATGATGGTTACAATCTGATTCTTGATAGGCAAAATTGGATAAACCGTATGTTTTTAGTTATTTAATTTTAAACTTTGGTTTAATTCTGGCAAGCCATCATTGCTAGGAGCAAAGAGGCATACACGCCTAAACTATTTTTTAATTAATATAGCTAAGAGGTTTCTCTATAGCCTGGAGATAGCACCATCCAATTCCCAGTTTTGGATTTCTAAATATTGCACCAACTGCCGCGCTACCTCAAATAAACTTACTACTTTTCTTGAATATATTAATATATTTTATCTTGCGAAGTAGTAAGCTTTTTGTATTGTGATCAATAAAGGAACCCCTTTTTATGCCTTGTTTATTAAGCAGTATGTAAGCCACTCCAGAGACCCAGAAGGCGTTAAGATTTTATTGGCCACCATACCTCTGCTGAGTGAACCACCAGAGTCAGCTGTGCAATGCTGAGTTTCAAAGTCGCAAATGGAGCAGGAAAGTTCTTTTAAATTAGTAAACTTACTTATGTTGCCATTAGCTTAAAGGAGCTCTCTTCAGTCATGATATATGTTTATGACAAAATGTTTGACAACTTGGGGTAAGTTGAGCGTTACAACTTATAAAAGATTAATCTGCTGTGTTTGGATAAAGCATTTGGGACACACACTATTTTTGGAATCGTCCCATGAAGGGTTGTAATATAGTTGTTGGTGGACACTGACTAGGTGGATGAAGTGTTCATAGTTTTAATATGACACTTTGGGTTAAGTTCATTGGTGAGTAATGCCATTTTTATTGGGGTGCAAACCAGAGAGTTGAGCACTGAATACCCCTATATCTTTTGTTTTATTAAATAAAGACAGAAAATTCAGAAGCTAAATCAAGACAACTAGATAGATAGTAATCAATTTATATGTTGCTTTTTGTTAGTGTTATAGTGATAGTTCCCTTATCTATTTTTGTTCTCAAGTTCTCTTGTATAAGTGTTATAGGGATGGCTTCTTTAATATAAATTGTTCTTAAGTTATAATAAGTAAAGTCATCAGTATCTGCCTTAAAGTGAAATATCTAAGTGGGATTGATACCATTGTTGTGAAGAAAATCAACTAGATAGTTGTTTGTATACAATAAGTGCTCTCCCCTAGTTATAAAGAAATTAAACAAAAAACTTGTGCATTAAACTAAAAACTTTACTAAAACTTCTGAGGAACATCTGGCACGCCTGAAGGAAGTTTTCACCCACCTGAGAGAGAACAACCTCAAGCTGAAGAAGAGAATGAGCTCTTTTTAAAGAGCCATTTAATATCCTTTTCCATGAAGTAAAATGATGAGGAATCAATCCTCATCAAGGTGAGGTCTAAGTTATTGCTAATATGAGTTCCTACAGATGCAGGAGTGATGTTAGAGTTTTTGGACATAGCAGGATACTTCAATCAATTTGTTCTAAACCTTGCCAACATCTCTGAGCCACTTAAACACTTGTTTAACAAAAGAGTACTGTTCAATTAGAAACGAGAGCAAGAAGATGTCTTCAACCAACTCAAGAAGAAGTTGCTGGGAAACCCTGATACTGATATACCGGACTTTTTGAGGATCTTCTATATATAAATCAATGTCAGTGACATGAGTATGGGCGCCATCTTATCTCAGTTGAACTAAGTAGTAGATCGCGCTATAGGGCTCTACTCAAGTGCTATTTTCATAGCAGAGCACTTTTATAAATTTACAAAACTCGAGTGAATAGCTGTGATCAGAGCTTTTCACCACTTACAACATTCTAAATTTTGGAAAGCACTTCAAGATAATTATGGTTTACGCCACACTGATATGGTTTGCTAACGTTAGGACCATCTAGTAATAAAAAAAGATATGGTTTGCTAACATGAAATACCCAGATGGAAGACCTGAAAAATGGGCCACTCAATTGCAAGGTTATGACTTTGAGTTCCTTCACTGATTCAGAGAGAAGCATCTGATTGCAGATGTTTTATTTTGACAACCTGTTTCCCACTTGCAAGCACCCAAAAGCAGTAAGATATACAGTTAATATGAAGATTTGAGAAGGAATGAAAAGAGCTTTCTTTTGCTTTGATACCCAAATTGAAGCAAAATTCAGATTTTTTAAAAAAACTACAAAAAAAACCGCTCGATTGAGCCAAACCTTACTAATATCAATGCAATCGATGCATGCTGCCCTGGCTTGGGGTGGTGTTGCGCCGCCATCTGGAATCTTTCGGCTGCCACTGAAGCACACCTTGGCTGGCTCTGCTAGCCCTCCCAACGCTACTGGGAATTATGTCCCCCCTCAGGACTTGGCCCACCACCTTGTAAGCTCTCAGGCGGTGCTCCAGAGCCCTCTGGTGCTCCCATGGAGCAATTTGCGTTTTGGCCTCCAGGTCAAATATGGGAATCTTTTCCCATATGCAAGTGTGGCCATCATCAAGATGGCCATGGCATTTTTCAAACCCACCAGTTTTATTGACTTCCACCCCTTTAAGGGGTATTTTGACCTTGGCTTCCATTCAGAAGCTGATGCAGCGGCAGCAGCCAAGCTGCAAATTATTTATAAAAAATTCACATTCCCATCATTTGCACCTGGCTCCAAGATGGGGCCACTTTGGTGGTCCAGTTCGCCATGATGCCCTCTTTCCTTTCCCCCAAATGCCTCCGCCATGAGCTCACAGAGGGTTTAGCCATTTACAGTGCAAACCCCATGTTGCAGTTTGTGGTTCCCAATGGGGCAGATCAGTTGGCAGGGCCTCGCGCCTTTGCAACGATCCACCCATTTCATCATGACTCTCACCTCGCAATTCCCCCTGCACTGTGATAAGATCTTCCCCTGATCACCCATTCTGGGCGTGCGTCAAAAATGGCTGTGCCATTTGCCCCTTGTGCTTTGAGCTTGACCACCCAAAGTGCAAGTGCCCCACGGTTGCTGCTTCCACTGCGTCTGCTGCTCAGGGCTCAGGTGCCCCCCTGGCAGCTGCCTCGCCCCAGTTTTTGAATGGGGCTCAATCCTCCCACCCCCAACATTGGGGAATTCTGGTGTTGCTTTGAAAACAGCAGCCAAGCAAAATTAAAAAAAAATTAAAAAATTTGAAAATTTAACCAGATTATGGAATCCTGAGTTGATGACTGAACCAGTTTCAGCTGAGCTGCCATGGTTGACAGCACGTGGCCAATCAGCTCTGGCCACAGCCCCAGTTCCTGTGGCTGGCCTAGCGCTGGCCCAATCCAATACATTTGAGGCTCTCATATGGATTGAGGAGGACAGATGGCTGTGCCAAGTGAAACCTGATTTTGCTTTGGAGGAGTTCTTCATTGACCCTCCCAAATCACGTTCCCGCCATTTTCATCTAAAAAACGGGTTTCCTACTTTATAAAATTATCAATGATATGGCAGTTGCAGCTGCAGCTGCCCCAGCCAGCACCCTCATCTGCCAGCAACTCCATGTGGCAATGGAGTCCCTTGTCAAGGGTATTCCTATCCCCAATAATTCTCATGGTTTTGAGGAAAATGCAAAGTATGAAATTGAGGAGCTTTCTTTTGGTGCGAGCTTCACTTGCATTGATGCAGCAAAAACTTCTCTTTTTGACCCCAAATATCCCCAAACCCAACGGCGTATCAAGTCATTTACTTGTGTTCCAGCTCTCATTAGTTTTGCTGAGCATCAACTTGCTCAATATGTTTAGGCGATGGACACCGCTGGCCTCATTAACAAAGAAAACCCCCAATTATACCTCCTTATGCCTCATGTCGCTGATGCTCCCACCCTAATGCTGTCCGCCATGGTCCTCCAGCTAAAGCGGGCGCCAGAAAAACGCTTCACTAAAGCCTCCTCGCCATCTGATATGGCTTCCTAGGCTGATAACCTAGGGGCTATATTATGATTTTTTTAATTTATGATAATCCCTTTGTTTGGACCATTTGTGAATAAAGATGCGTGGTGGCTCCCCCTTTTGGGTTGGGCACCACTAGTACTAAAAAAAGAGAAAGAATAAAAAGATGAAGGCGATGCAGTGAAGAATCTGAAGAACTTTCATTTTTAGCGAGTTTCAGATATAGACAACTGGAAAAACGATTATAAGAGGAATGGTTACCCTAAGTAATGCCAATTAAGTTAATGGCAATAATCATGAAAGAACATCGTCAAGTAGGCCATGGAAGGCTACATAAGACATCCAATTATCTTAAAGAGAGTTTCTACTTTGAGGGCATGTTAGATGCCATCAGTCAAGATCAGGAGCTCTGTGTAGAATGCACTTAGTACAAGTCTCTTATAAAGATTTTTTAATTCCAAGCCTGTCCTCCAAGTACACTTTTTCATTATGTCTCCATTAATGTTGTAGGACCATTTATAAAGATATCCAGTAGGAATCAGATTATTATTGTTGCAATAGATCACTTCACCAAGTGAGTAGAATTAATTGCATTCAAGGCGCTTACCTTCAGAGTTACCGTGAGGTTCTTAACAACCAGGTTATTATTCTTTACAGATGCTCTCAGATACTGCTTTTTGATAAAGAACGGAACATCAGCTCAGATGTTGTGAGACTCCTGATGGACTTAGTGAGAGTCAAGCAGCAGTTTACCACGCCATACACCCCCTTGAGCAATGAAAGTGCGGAAAGAGTTTATGGAACCCTTGTGTCAATCTTAAAGAAGCTTACAGTCGACCTTGGTTCAAAATGGGAAAACTCTGAAATCAGCCCTTTCACTTACTGATTGAGCTACCACACAACTATTGGTATGTGCCCATTTAAAAATCTAGATAGAAGAGAATCCGCGTTACTGAGCTTTTTAGCCCAAGTGATGGACGTAGATAAGAATTTACCTACTAATAAATACCAAGAAGAGTTAGCATAGGAGTTTGCTGGATTCAGCTCAACGTCAGCAGCAATATTATGAAGTCACTTAAGGAGAGTACCAAAGGTAGTGGCCAAAAGTTTTGTTGCCCATATTAAATAAGGACAGTAAGTAATGTTCTATCACAATTGTGGAGAACAACATGAGAAGTTACAGGATGTCTTCATGTGATCTGAAACCATTGTCATGAGAAGAAGAACCAAGGACAATATCAAGAATGATACAAAGCACATTACATACAACTGGGTCCACGCTCATCACTTGAAGTCTTTCCCTTGGTCTCATCTTGAGGAGGGTAATGTTGAAAAAGGACCAATAATGTTATTTTTTCGCATTATGGAAATTCCTTTCAAGGAGCCTAATTTATTAGACTAATATCACCACTAGTATTATAGCTGCTCAGAATAACAATCAAGTCTCTCCTAACATGTGTAGTGATCAAAATAGTTTACAAATTGCTGAAGAAACTTTATTAGGCTATAAAGCTTTTTTTTCTTGTAACAATCACTTTAGTTACTATGATTCGATTTGAACAGCAAATTTGGATAATCACACACATGAAAGATGGGCGACTTAAATAACAAAAATAATACAACATGGGCGAGCGTCGCAGCAAGCAGTGCGCTTAATGGTGCAACTAAGGGCAAGAAACGCCCTGGAGGGGGACCAGGAACCCAATCTGCAAAGAAATTGAAAACTCAGACACCGTCTGGGTTTATGGTATTTACTGTAAAGCACGCGCAATACATGTACATTCAATTCAATCAACCTTTGTCAAAGGTGGAACACGGGATCAGACTCTCCTGGGGATGAGTCACCACCCTGTGGGAGAAAACATGTGAGGCACAGCCCTCACTTTTTCCTCACGCGGTGTATGTAGCCACCAACAACATGGGATGCGGCTGGATTGATGTTGGTTTTGAAACAGCCGATGAAGCTGATGCCACAGCAAAAATCTGCGTGTAAATTGCCCTCCCTGAGGACAAAAAAATTGTGCACACCGCACACACCAGATGGAACAAAGCAAAAACTTTGTTCATCTCCTTTGACTCGCTCCCCACCAACCTTCCTTGTAAGGTAATCGAGGAGGAACTCTGCAAAGGTCTTGTGGCCTATGGAGAAATTCAACAACTGAATTACAGAAATTTCGCTTAATGCCCAACCTGTGCACAGGCAAAGCGATCGGTGTAATTAACCCCTTCCCAGAAGTGGAAGAGGATTTATCCAGAATTCCCCATGCAGCAGAATTTCACTTTGCAGATGGGGGCCAGTCAGCTGCATTCTAAGTTACACTGGAACGTGCACCACCCATTTGCAACCACTGTGGCTCACTGGGCCACAAGAAACATGCATGCCCTGTAAAAGAGGGCTTAATGGAAAATGATTTTTGTGAAGAAGCTATGGATGAAGATAAAACTTCGTCAAAATGACTGATGGCCACCACCCATTTCGCTGGGGTGAAGATGGACTATACTCCATCGTGGACCCAGTTACAAGTAAACAGCGTAAAGCAGCACAAAAAGCCTGCAAGAGAGCAGCGGCTGAAGCGGCGGCACAGGCGGAATCCGCCATTAACCACGGACAAATTCAGGAGGATATTTCAGATATTCACTGAACCAACCAATCAGAACAATATGCCCAGGTCGAAAATTCTCACAGTAACCAGACTGAGCCACAAAGCGTCATCAGTCATGCACATACTGAGGAACAATGCAACCGCAATTTGGGTGAAAATGCGGTGCACAATGCAACAAAGTTGAACCTCAAAAATATAAATTCCAATCAACAACCCGCATCAAATCAACATGAGACCAGTGCAGGAAAAGTTGACACAAATGCAAAAAACCGCAATTCCCTTGAATCATTGGGTCAGATCAAGGTAGCCAATAATGTCAGTGAAAGAGTTGGAGTACAGACGCAGAGCATGGCCAAAATGAGCCGCGGTGGGATAGGACCAGAGGGTCCTCCCAACCACTCTTGAGGCGCCACAGGCACCTCAGTGTCAATAGGGATGTTAAACATCGCGGGAGCCAGGGCTCATACGTCCCAAGCCAAAAAGCTGGCATTCCTGCGAAAACCTCTTGTAGAAATCTTGGCCATCCAAGAAACCCACTGCCTTCAAGGGGAAGAAGAATCCTGGTCAACCATGGTCGCACCATCACGATCAGCATGGATGTCTCACTGTGGGGTGATAGTCCAAAACAACAAAAAATTTAAAATTACAAATTCATCATCACACTTGCACAGTCAAGTCCTGGTAGCAACAATCACATGTCAAGATGAAATAATTTCGTTAGCATGTATTTATGCACCGTGCACTGCAACTGAGAGAAAAATTTGAAAAAATTTCTACTCTCACCCTCCCACCAGATATCATCATGTTAGGCGATTTAAACTGCTGGGATAACCCCAATACAGATTGATGGCCAAATCCCAAGGGATACCCACCTGGACACATTGAATATCGCACAATGAAGGCATCTCTTGGCTTACAGGATGCTCTTCCCCCCAATTCACCAATCCTTCCCCATATGAAAAGACCCAACATATGTGAGGGACTGCTCATATTGATGAGTCATATTGACTACATCCTCATCCCACAATCCCACCACTCAAGAATCTCCAAATTTACAACAAAAAGATCAATTTTTCTGATCACCAATTAGTTACGGTGCAGTTAGCGCCAACCCAATCCCACACACAGGTGTTGCCTTGGAGAAAGCTTCACCCAGAAAATATAAAATTGCCCAAGATATCTGACTGGGTTGAAAACAAGGCTACAATCTCAGAATTCACAGCCCCATTCACTTCGGATCCCATTGGAACATGGGAAAATTTCAAAAAAAATTCTATCAATGAAACCTGACATATTGCATCACACAAGTACACCGCGGACACAGCCACAATCAAGCGTACCTTGGCAGAACTAGACCACCTGGAAATAATTACTCCGAGATCTGGCTATAGCCCTAATTGGGGACGCAAATGGGCAGAAATTTCAGCCCAACTTAACAATCTCATCTTTAAACACCAACACAGAATCAAAGTATCAATCAAAGGTAAGTTCATAAAGGAAGGCGAAACCTGTTCAACATACTTTTTCTGCCAATTCCACTCCCTCAGAAACCAGCCCATGTGCACACAGGTCCGCAAGACCAACGGCACTGTGGCAACTGACCCTGAGGAGGTCAAGGCGGAAGTACACCGCTATTACACCGAATTATATTGCGATATGCCAACAGATCCACAAAAAATTGAAGAATTTATTCAAACTGCCAAGATACAAAGTATACCACCAAATTACAATATACTATCCCTTATCACATGGGAGGAGCTTTGGGAAACAATTCGCGTTGCACCACGTAGGAAATGCCCAGGGCCTGATGGGATACCCTACGAATTTTACAAAAAATATTTTCAACAAATCGCCCCCTCCTATTAGCATCAATGAACCAGAGTTTGTTGGAAACACGCCTATTACCAGGAGGCCATGAATCCTACGTTATAACCTTGTATAAAAGGGTGACAAGTTGGACCTGGCCAACTGGCGCCCAATTGCACTCTCCAACACTGACACAAAAATTCTAACAAAAATTCTAGCAGCTAGATTAGGCGCAATTGCATCTGACGTCCTATCACCCAACCAGTTTGGGTTTATACCAGGGCGTTCAATATGGAACAACATACATCCTGTTGCAAACATTTGCCAATCCAAAGCAACTGGTGCCCTGGTCTTCTTGGATCAGGAAAAGGCGTATGGCCAGGTTAGCTGGCCATACCTAAAAAGAATGTCTACATGCCTTCAAACTCCCACCAAGATTCATAAAATGGGCGATGCTCCTAACAGAATCTGCAACCATGGCTGTATGCGGCCCTAGATTCCTAAAAAACAATATCAAACCACACAGAGGGCTCAAACAAGGGGATCCACTCAGCCCACTGCTATACAATTTTAGCTTTGACCCACTCCTTCGAGTAACTGACTCACGTCTCATGGGGATAACTGCACAAGGACAACCAAAGGTCAAGATACTGGCCTTTGCAGATGACTGCGTAGCAGGTATAGCAAACAATGAAGATGCCCGACAGCTGGAACACACTCTAGAGGAATACTCCAAGGTTAGCAATGCATCGCTCAAAAAAAGAAGACAGAATTCATCCTCTTAGGCAAATACACAAACAATTGGGCCACAACAACAGAACCTCACACCAACACTTGAAGACAAACCCAATTATTTTACCCTTTGCAACACCTTCCACCACCACTCCTGTCTGACACCTTGGAATCTGGCTAAAATCAGGGGGATATGCTAATGAGACAATGGAAAGTAACCTGTTACAACGGGTATCCAAACGCTTAGCCTCCCTCAAGGGGAGAACCTCAGGACTAACAGGACGAGTTACAGTTGCTAACTCGCTCATCCTCCCAATACTGTGGTACCAGGCCCATGCGATAGCCTTCTCACCTACCTTTATAACCTCAACTTGCGCGCTTATCCAGGGCTGGCTGTGGCCTGGCTCTCACCCTCCTATACGGATGGAAACACTATTTGGCCCACGCTCAAGCGGAGGCATGGGACTAATAGATTTTGAGAGCCATGCCAATCACATCCTAGGTACCTGGATAAAGGAAATCCTTGCTCCAGACCTCCCGCAACAACATTGGTCCAGAGCAGCAAGGACTAACTTTGCACAGGCGCTCAAATTAACCAACCCACATAGTCCACCCAGACTACTTTCATACCTTGCCAAGCACCCCACTGCAACAGGTCCGCATGGAACCTCCCCTCATTTCAAACATATCCTCTGAACTATCCGCCGTATGGGATGGACCATAGAAAACATGGGTACTATACAGGGAAGGGGACGACCCAGCCCCCAATTCAAATTAAGAAATCCAGAAAACCACCCCTAGAGGGATATGCTCGCAACAACCCCAATCATAGCTAGGATAGAATACTTAGATATGCTGGACATTCCCTATGATTTAACCACACAGAAGGCAATGTGGAAAATGACTCACCACCCTTTCCTACAGCCAAGGATAAGAGCAAACGCCTGGAGCTGTTTGAGAAGGACCTATAGGATGGCGGACCGCTCAACTCCCTCCACAAAACATGTGCAGTATGTGGAGGGGAGGGATCCCTACATCACCGCCTATAAACATGCCCCCAACCAAAGCTATATGGCAGGAAGTCGCACGCCTGCTCAAGAATAAAATGAACAGGAATTCTCAATATCAAAGATTATCTTTGCGCTCCAGATCTAGTCACCAATCCCATCTACCCTCCGCTCCCTAATAATACCCATTGCAATGTGGACAATACACACAATTGCATTGGATGCGTTCAAGGGCACGGTCTCAACCATTCATGGGATTATCAACAGATTCCATGTCCACTTACTAGAGCACTTCCAAGCCTGGCTCTATGGATATATGAGACCAAGACAAAAAGCGCTCATAGAATCATGGTTCCCACTCTGGTTCCTCCACACAGACCCTTTCCTTCACACCTGCTCCATAGCAGGGAAACCCCCTCAGAGTAGTGCACCAACCCCCCATACCTTGCAGTCCCGCTGGCAACAGGGGTAACTTGAGTACCCTGGGGTGCCCAATTTTTATATTTCTTAGTTATTCTCTTAGTTTCACATATATTTGGTTATGTCTGTCCCCTGGTCGGCTTACCTCGGTTAAATAAAATCTTTATTAGGTTACAACTGGTATAAAAAATCAATGATGGAAGAGGTCGTTATATACATCTTACCACTTCAGTATTTTGACAGCTGGTCGACATGATGTCAGAGGATGCACCAGTATTAATACTGATCAAAAGGTATGTTCATAACATCATGGATGCTACCTTTAAGGTACCCCCTTTTATACCTGGTTATCCCACCAATGACGCTCAAATTTCCAAAAATCTATAAAAAAATGTTTCCTCATTCAAATTACTCCAAGCAATAAGTTTATTCTTAAGTTTTGGTATCTAGTTGTTTAAAGATCAGTTGCTTGATAAGACCAAAGTAGAAATACAGCCTTAAATGCCATAGAAGTCACAGGAAGCACAGGAATTACAGTTGGTCTCAGAATATCAACCACACATTTAGAACAAACAAGAGCTACACATTATAATCTGTGGAAACCCCCAGAAGATCAGATAGAGTCATGGAATTGGGCTATGCTGACCTGAAATTAAGATAAAAATATAGAATTGCCTTATGTGAAAAAATGGACTTAATTTACATCAAGTTCTACTTTAATCACCTTGAATCAAACATAGATATATATACTTTCCATACATCTTAGATAAAACAATTATTTCATACAACCTGCCTTTACTATTTTTTTTGTACTAATAACCCTATGCATAGAAGTATACTTTTGAAGGCTTAGACCTGGACTATTTTACCAGCTGAGATTGAGAGGAGCTCTGATGTGATATGGAGAAGCCATTGGTAAGACTATAATAGAGTTTAACATATTGGACACGCTAAGAACCATAATCAAAGGTCTTAAATTCCAAGAACGTGAACTCTGAGCTGCCTAATGATGCACACTGTGATCATATAAAGAATCCTTTGCAACTAGATCAACCCTTTTATTTCAGCACCCCCTAAGCGAGAGGGCCAATTTGAAATAATATGCTATATTCATTTTTGGTGTTTGGTTTCCTAATTTGCCTTTATCATTTCATTTTATAAAATTTTAGCGTTTCTTTATACTTTTGAGAATATATTTTTATTCTAAAGGAAAAATATTGGATATTAATCCAAACAACACAAATATGTCCATTGTTTGAT
Organism: Massospora cicadina; assembly: GCA_022478985.1. Classification (NCBI taxonomy): domain Eukaryota; kingdom Fungi; phylum Entomophthoromycota; class Entomophthoromycetes; order Entomophthorales; family Entomophthoraceae; genus Massospora; species Massospora cicadina. Next base: position 20,262 of record JAKSZP010011129.1, read on the forward strand.
TATTTTTCACTCTTTTCATCAAGGCTTTTATAGAATCCAAAATATACAGTTGAGCATAGAAAAGGTGATTTACCTCGATTAAAGTGTAATGCAGATGTAGTATGATAAATTTGCCTTGAGTTCTGCAACAAAAAAGACCTAACATCTGGTCTATTAATTATTTAACTTGTGCTACCATTGAGTAAAGAGTCATGCACTATTGTAAGGTATTATATCTTTCCATGTAATTGTTTTTAGTAATTTGGATCAAATTCATCCATGTAATATGTAATATAGGGATACATTTGTATTTCTTCTAGTGTAATAGTACCTTAATGGCAGCAATCTGTGACTATATAATTTTTGATTAGCTAGGCATTATAAAATGGAAAATTAGCATTCACTAGGCCAGTATATTTTATTTATTTTTGTCATCATTAAAGTTTTTTGGAAATAAAGCAGTGTTATGGTAATGGACATATCTACTTAGATGACCTCCTTGTTGTGGAGTGCAGCCTGTCAGACAATTACCTGTCCAATTTTGTAATAATAGTGTTTTGTGACCATCTAGTACTAAAAAAATAATAGTGTTTTGTTCTTAATAAAGATGAAATCGGCCAAAAACCCTGACCAAATCTCGGTGGAACCCCTTGAATTGGAGTAATACTTTTTAATCACAATCTTTGGCCAAATAGCACAAGTTGCAGTAGTCAGATTGCACCGACCATGTGGTAAAATCAGAGGAGTTCTTCCAAGGGTCCTCCCCATCCCATTTACAATTTAGTTAAACCACCAACGTGGAGACCACTCCCTTTTATATCCTCAGAGGGGGTCAAACCAGGTGTAAATATTTTACCCCACAGTGAATGGTTCATATATATTAAATCCTTGCCTAACAGACTTATCATACCTACAATTGACCCTTCATTGGCCATTCCATTGAAGTATGACGAGTTTTAAAAGCTTCAAAGGTATAAACTCCATATTTCCTAATTTGGATACTAAGAGCTTACAATAATTCTCTCGGCCATCTCAGTTTGAGACTTGGATTGTTTAAAGACTAAGCAGTGACATATCAGTATGGTTCTTCTTTTACCTCATCATTGTAACTAATAAAAGTACTATATAACCTTATCTTTTTAAAGTTTTTAGTTTAGCTTACTCATTATCTAAAAAACAATTATTTTAATATATAAGCAGATTAGAGTTTTGATACTCCTGCTCTGCTAAATTGTCAAATACTGTGGTATTAGCACCCGCAAGCATTAGTTTCAACCAGGATTTAAACACAGCCCTTTGTCTTTTAGCGTTTGTCTTGTGATCTTAATTAAATTGCTTCTGTGGAAAGTTTTTTATGCCTTGCCAATGACCTACAGCATCAGTTACATATTCTTTTAAAAACTTTATCTTCTGATATAGCTACTATAAAAACATCTTGAGATATAGCATTCAGTTGATTTCTAATGAAATTATTAGAAGTTGGTGACTGCTGGAATTTATGAGCCACCTTTGAAACACTGTTAATATATAGAGATTTTATAGTAAAGATTATCTATTTTTAGAAATATTAATAAGTGACATGATACCTACCAAATTGTGTTATAGATTTCCAGACTAATAGGTTTGACTAAGCTGTTGGTATATAGTTAATATGATAGTTGAATGGTTTTGGATAAGCTGTAGGTGATTTTAATGATGAAACTTTTGCCAACGCGTTATAATTTAGAGTTAGTTCATTTGTTTTGCAAAAAGATTAATATTGTTCATTGACTATAAGAATCAATGTTTTTTACCAATTGTTATTATATCATAATTTGATAGGATGAATGGATTAGATAAGCAGTTGGTGATGCCAATGACTGAAACATTATATAATGTAACATATTGTATTCAAACCTATCAGATTAACCAAATAACCACCAACTGGTTAGCTAAAGAAACAAATGTTGTGAACAATACCATGAGTATACTAGAGAATAATTTCTCGCCCTCTGGAAGGAACCTTGCCTTTATAACAAACCTTGATATTTAATTATATGAGATCAAAGATCTGATAATGACAATGATTCATCTTATATAGACAAAATTAGCCTCAGAAATTTATCCTTCAGTTCATATGACGTCATCTGCAATAATGTGATACCTGCCAATGAAGGAGGTTTTCATATATTAAAATGACAAAGTCAACTTCACCAAAAGACTGTGTAATTAACCTCTTTTTATAACTCTAGGGGTGCAAAATTTATGAGTAACCAGTGGCAGAAAATGACCAAACCAAAATTACACCGGTGGTTAAAATCAACTTCCATACAAATAAGACTCAAAAAGTCAAACAGCCAATATCAAGAGACAAATGCACCCTGAAGTGAGATGCTTTGGGGTAGCGCCATTGGTAGAAATTTTTCCATGAGTAGCATATTACTAAAATTGGTGATGAAATGATAACCAGAGGAGGTATTGTCGCCCCAGACCCAGAAGCGGTCATTGAGCAAGGGTTACTGAGCATCTTGATGCAGGGATATACACCGTGAAATGGAGCTCGTGGATTGAAGATTTAAGTCAGATGGATGCTGCCACTAAGTCAGAAATTAAGAAGAGACTCACAAGGGTTAATGAACCCCTATAATATAGCTGTACCCCACTCCCATTTAATACAACATACATTTAGTTTACATCTTGATTTTATACAAAAGTTATTAAAAGCCTTTTTAATCTATTTTAATAATGATTCTTCCCAGTTGTTATTAAGTTTATCCTTGTTTTCCACTTATTTTGGCTTTAAGTGAAGAGATTGCCAGTAACCATCCTGGATTTAAAGAGGACCTTTTTTAAGAAAACTTTGGGTTAAAACTTCTCTCTCGTTGCAAAATTTTTGCCATAAATTCAATTCAATTCTAGGTAAAGTTTGATAATTTCATCACGGAGATTAGTTTTCACCCAATATCAGGGAGCAATTGGGTGAGTAAATTAAAGGGCACAGGTGTAGGCCCCACTTCAACCAAGTTTTACAAATGCCCTGGTGAGTCCAGAAAATAGATTTGATTAGTAATAAAAAACTGGCAGTTACCATTACCCCGGATATTTTGGCCTGGCAAGCGCGCTGCAACCAGTTCATCTATATGCTGCACTCCCAACCACTATCATTGGTTAAAATGGGGCTGCATGTGTTCCTGGATATTCAACAAATGGCGCTTTGGGAGAAGTTTTGTGGAGATGTACACGCATTTTCTGAATGTGGTGTACATTGCACCAAACTCCATGCCTCAAGGTTGGCTGGATCTTAGATTCAAAACTAAAGAAGCAGCAGACAAAGCCGCAAAAGTACATGTATTAGTCATCCTATCGGACAGTCAATGGGTAGTTGAAACAAAGCACACCCACTGGACTAAATCAAACTAAGTTTTTATAACTTTTGACTTCCTACCTACTATGACCAAGTGCACCGTGCTCAAATACCACCTGAAAGCTGGGCTCACCAAATATGGGGAAATACAATCCTTTGAGATGCAGCAATTTACGCTCATGCCAGACCTGTGCACAGGCAAAGTGACTGCAATTCTCACCCCATCCGTGGGGATAGCAGAAGATTTGACCCAAATCCCACATGCCACTTTTATAGAAATCAATGGGCAAGACTACTGCCCATTCAGGGTCACTGTGGATAGCGCACCTCCTATCTGCATGTTCTGTTGTTCTTTTGGCCACAAGGCCCATACCTGCCCCACCAAGGAGGGCATTACCCAACATGAAATACTCTCAGATGCAATATGTGGTGCAGATGCCCACTATGAACCAGCAATGGACACTGACGCAAACTTCCCATGGGGAGTGCAAGTATGCTACATCCAAGTAAAACCTGTGTCCCCACAGGAGCGTAAGAAGGCCAAGCAGGCCCGCAAGGCGGTGGTCAAGGAGGCGGCCAAGACCTCATCCGTGATCCTGTCAGTCCAGCTTCAGGAGGACATTGAGACTTTCGCAGCAGAAGTGGCTTGTGAATCCCTCCACCAATCAGATTGGGATGCCCAAGTCAATTGGGCCACCCAAGCTGAAAACACAAAATGGATGAGTTGATTTCACCCAACCAAAGCGCCCAGGCATTGATTGGGACCAAAACGCCCAACAATATTCCTGCCAAGATTTTAATTTCATGCAATAGTGCACTGCAATTGCACACAATGCCAAAAACCATCCCACAGTGGGGAAAAACAGAAGGCAAAAGCTATTGCAAACCCCACAGCTAAAGTTTACCATACCAAACCATACTCCGTTGCACAGAATTACCATGCTGCCAAGCAGTGACATGCTGAGAATGAGGAGGCTGAAGGGCATGGGTGCCCTTCCCCTCACACCTGAGGTGCAAAGGGGTGAGCCTTTACTTAAGGGACGTTGAACATCTCTGGACTCAAGGCCTCGCCGTCCCAGGCTAGAAAACTGAGTTTTTAAGAAATAATTTACCCGTGGACACCCTGGCCATTCAGGAAACCCACTGTCTGCGCGGAGCAGAGGAAAAATGGGCAACCATGCTCCTCCCTTCCCTTTCCTTTTGGTCTATGCACTGTGAGGTGCTTGTTCGTGTGAACTGTAGTTTTAAATTTATCTCTTCAAAATTGTACCTCAATTGGCCACGACCTTGTAGTCTCCTTTTCATGGGATTATGCAGTGCACACTGTCGTTAACATTTACACCCCAACCTGAGCATGAGATTGTCAGGAATTCTTCTCAGCTGTCATTTTCCTTCTGCTACCCCCTGACCCATTTGTTGTTGGTGATATGAACTGCTGGATGAACCCAACCATAGACCTCTGGCCCTCATCACCTACACCCCCACAGGGGCATGTTGAACTTTGCATTCTCAAAGCCGCCCTAGGGTTGTTCAATACTCTGTCGCATCATGCTCTGCTACTCACCAACATGTCTTGCCCCCACATGCACAATGGCCAGCTAAGGTCCATGTTGATAATTTGGGCTTCGCCTGATGGCTGGTTCATTGTTTGGTGGAAACTGCAGCTTTAATCGTCTAATGTGTGAGGACAATAGACAGGATGGTGCTTTAAATTTATGATATAGCTTTTTGGTAATACTTCAATTGTATACTGGTCATTTCACTTGTCGATGGCACACTGCCCTGATCTTACTGATCCCAAGTGAAAATCGACTTAAATATAAAATAAAGTGATAATGCAAAAAGGTTATAAGAAAATTTTGAAACTTAATCCAGAATTTAAAGGGTATCCTTATTAGTGTAATTGCAAGGGCTATTTATAGGGTTCGATGTTAACCACATCTTACCCATGACGCCTTACTTCTCAATGACCCTTGGCCACGTAAAAAGTTTGTAATGATGTCTACAAATACTATAACTCAGGGCATCATGCTCAGCCTCAGAGTTGGAGTAAACACCATCATCATCCTTGAGATGGCGTTTCATCATATCTTCAAAATAGCTGAACTGATTCACTTTCATGTGCAATCAGCAGCACATACCAAGGCGATTCATATCACTAATTAGTAATTAATTTGATCAAAAACTCAACTGACATTAAGAACTAATTTTGACATAGACCAACAAAGCCCACATGCCCGAGTCATTAAATCAGAACTTAAATTAAAGTTTAACCTAACCAACAAAGCCCTTGAGCCCATGTCATCATAGTCAAATATAATTAAGTGAAATTGCTAGGCCGCAAGTCCCAAGTTCAGATACTTAGGATACACCTGAGCCATAATTATTGATATTAAATATTTGACGATTAGTCCAGTCAATTCCTCAACACTTCCCCCGCCTTGACTGGATATAAGCGGCGGATACCCTTCTTCTTGGTTCACACTGTCTAACTCTTTACCTTCCTCAAAGTTCAAATGTCATCTTGAAAGCCTTCCCTAAGGCGATTAGGCCAGCATGCCTGATGCTGAGCTTTCTTGGGTTTTGGCGCATCTCTGTCAGGGTCTAGACAGTTGGAACTTGTATGAAGTCTGCATCTCTCTGATTCCGTTGCAGGCTTTGGTTTGATCATGCTCTCCTCCCCCCACCAAAGAGGGGATACCTACTTCTAATGCCTGCGAGGCATCAATCTATGAAATAAGCTATATGATTTGCAATTACCATTATTTTTTACTTTTTATTTTTTATTATATTTATTTTACTTTATTTTATTTTTTCTTTTTCCTTTTTATTATTATTCTTTTTTTTCTTTTATATTATTAATCATTATGATATGGATGAAGGAACTTAGCATGTACTTGATTCACAACTCAGATGCCAAGATCCTTAATGGTATATAAATCTTCAGACGATTTCTCCAAAATGATAAATGGACCCTTCAATAACAAGGCTAGTTTGTGTGCGCATCCTGCGCTATGAGTGTCACAATATACTACTAAATCTCCTTCATTAAACTTATTCACTGTAGCCCATTTGGCGTTGTCATACCTCTTCTGAATATTTTTTTGATTAGATGCATTTTGATAAGCTTCCAATTGCAACTTGATTAGGGTCTTCACCAGTTGCTTGACATAGTTATTAGGGTTAATTGTGTCGGGTGAACTGAGTACTGAGTATAATAATGGAGGTAGAGCAGGCTGTCTACTATACAAAAGTTGAAATGGAGAGTGGCCTGTGATGCTGTGGTGTCCGATATTTTACACAAACATGGTTGCACTAGTTGAAGTTGCCCATTGTGAAGGCGCCAAGGCTGCTTTTTTATGTAAAATGCCGACTAAAGTGCCATTCACTCGCTCTACCATACCATTAGTTTCAGGATGGTATTGTGTTGACAACACTCCTTTGATAGACATCAACTCATTTAGCCGTTGTACCATTTGGGCAGTAAAATTCATGCCATTGTCTGTCAATATCTTCTGGGGGCATCCATGCTTATAGATAATATTATCCATAATGAACTTTGCAGTAGTTAGGGCCCCGACATCTTGAATTGCTTTCACTTCCACCGATATCAAATCACATGGAATCCCAATAGTAACTGTCTCAAATTAATTCTAGCGTCTTAGTCATTCCCTCATGTCCAACGGCCTTGTGTGCTTGTGTAATAATCTCCATTCAGTCGGAAGGTTTTGGGAAGATTTGACGTTGTCCATTGGGCTTAAGTTTGTATAGAATTTCATTTGGATATTTGGTGTCAATTAATGCTTTCTCGATTCCTTTTGAACTTTGGGTGGTTCATCTCCATATGTTCAGTTAATCATTTTTTCATGAAGCTCATTGGCCAAATTTCTCAGGACAGCTACAATGGGAAGTCGCGATAGTCCATCTGCATTTTGATGGGCCGCTCCAGCTCTATGAATAATTTCATAATTGTATGCTTGTAATTTCAGAGCCCAGCGGGCTAACCATCCTTCAGGTTCCTTGAGATTGTGGAGCCATTGTAATGAGCTGTGATCCATTACTACTTGAAATTTGGTGCCGTGAATGTAAACCCAAAATTGTTTACAAGCATAGATGACAGCCAGGCATTCTCTTTTGGTCACCATATAATTATGCTCATGCTTATTCAGCATCCTGCTGCAATAAGCGACTGGATGCTCCTCGCCATCATCCCCAATCTGTGATAGCACACCACCAATCGCAGTCAATGAGGCGTCAGTTTGTATGATAAAAGGCTTGCTGAAATTGGGATATTGGAGGATAGGCGCTGAGCTCATTTTGTTTTTCAAAGCCTCAAAGGCTTGTTGGCATTCCTCTGCCCAGCAAAAATGAACTCCTCCTTGTAACAAGTGGAATAGAGGCTCGGCAATCTTTGCAAATCCTTCCACGAATCTTTGATAGTATCCTACCATGCCTAAGAACACTTGAACATCTCTCATACTTGTCAGAGGTTGCATATTGTTAATCGCCTCCACCTTTTGAGGCTGAGGCTGCAAGCCCTTGGAATCAATGATGAACCCAAGGTATTCCAATTGTTCTTTAAAGAATTGGCATTTTCTAGGTTTTATCTTCAGATTGGCCTTCAACAGTCATTTGAACACTTGTTCAAGGTGCTCCAGATGTTTGGAAAACGTTTGCAAAAAGACATTGATGTCATCCAGGTACACCAGAACGCAGGACAATTTAAGGTCCCCCAAGATCATGTCCATTGCGCGCTGAAAGGTTGCTGGAGCATTACACAGCCCCTGGGGCATGCGTGTCAGTTGAAAAAGCCCTTGAGCAGCAATCATCGCGCACTTTTCCTGCTCCTCTGGTGGCAACTCAATTTGCCAATATCCAGAGATGAGGTCCATTGCAGTAAAGTACTTCGCCCCTCCTAGGCGGTCCAGAGCATTGTCAATTCTGGGCAACGGATATGAATCCTTTTTTGTAATGGCATTGAGGCGTCGATAATCAATCACAACTCAATTGCTGCCATCTTTCTTCTTTACAATTAAATGGGGCTGGCCCATGGGCTTTTGGATGGCACTATCATTCCGTTTTTCAGCAATTTGTCTAGCTCTTCACCAACTATTTCATCACTGGCCCTGGGGCACCAAATTGGCCTCATTCTAATAGGCATATGATCCCTGGTATCCACAAAATGCTGAACTCCTTTTGCACAACCTAAATCTTGGTCATCTTTGGCAAAAATTTTGGAGTATCATTCAAACAACTCTAGTGCTTCATCCTTCTGTTGTTCTGATAATCCAGTGAATGATTCTCAGGGTATTACCACATGTGCCCCGAGGGCTTGGGTTGGTAAGCTGAACTCAGATAAATCACCAAATTTGACAGCTGATATTAATTCATCCCTTGGAAGTAGGTGCACAAAAGTGACTACTTGAAATTTCTTGACCTTAATATTTCGGCTGGTCAAATTTGCTAGTAAGACATCAATCTCTCCATGCCCTGGTATAAGTATTCCAGGCGCCACACTAGGTTCCATTGGAGAATGATGCCATGGGGGTACGACCTCCCCATACAGTCCTTCTGGAATATCCAGTGTGGTCCCAGTTCTCATAACCAGTTGATGGCCTGGAGCTATTGTCACATCCTTATTCACATGTAGTGGTATTCCTCAATTTTTGTTTATGGAAGTTGGCATGGGGCGACTTCGATTCCCCCTCTGAATATACCCTACTGGTATTATCCCATTGGCATAAGATATATTGATAAAATTCCTATGATGGCTTGTGGGCTTTATATCATTGCAAGAGTGATAAATTGGACTTTATTGGCCCAATATCGTCAAGATGTTTCTAAAATCGCATGAGATCCCATAGGACCTTAAAAAACTATTTCCAATTAATATGTCATAATTGGCGTTTGGAAGCACTATAGTGGGTGGCAACTATCAAAGCTCCAGATCGCAATGGCAAGGCGCTGTAAGCTCCTTCACTCTCAATGCTGCTAAGGCCTGCGGTCCCATTTTCTTGATGATGGTCAACGTCTGGAGCTATTTTTAATTTCTTAACCAGCTTAGTAAAAACAATGTTTACAAGTGCTCCGCTATTAACAATAGCTACAACTTTAACCTTGTAGACTAGGATATCCATGTAAGTGTACTCAGAATAGTAAGAATCAATAGAGTTTACTAAATGAATATGGGAAGAGTCTAAGGAGTTAAGAGTGTGCTTCAGCGTATTCCTAATACCAGGACATTCATTGATGAATTGTCAATTGCATTGCTATATTGACCCCTTTCAGGCTTGGGGTATCTGATGCATTGCTTGGCCCATCAGCTAGAATATTCTAAAGTATTTGTTGCACATAGGGTTTAGTGACTACCTCAGAGACTTCAGGTGTGACAACCTTACTCTGGGAGCGAGTTACCACATGTATGTTTATGGAATCTTCATTTGATATTAAAATAGAACCAATTTTATTATCAAATGAGGCCCCGCAGGCATCGTTTTCATATTGATTGGGTGGGACTGGTGTTGTAGGCACAATAGAGCATCCCGCATCAATTGTTCTTGTTCTTTTCCCTCCTCCTGCACGGTATTAAGAAGGACTATGTTGACATTTCTCTGACGGCATTGGGAAGTATAGTGACCTTTACATTGGCAATTAAAGCAATTAATTTCACTCAATGGCCATGGGTTGTCAGTCTTCTTATTGGTTTCAAAGGACTTCTCAGCAAGGGTAGTGGTTCCCAATCTGTAACCAGTATTAGGAAGGCCATAATTTTTTGAGCATCTGTGTAAATAGTCAACCAATTCAGATGTTGCAAGGTTCTGCACGAAAGCAGGCAATAGAGTGTTTGAAAATTTTTTGGTAAGGTTGTACTGCATGTTGTAATGCAATCTTAACATCAAAATTGACCATGGCCTGCGCGCCTAAGAGAACTTGAGCTTTGCGATAGAATCAATCTGCAAACTCGTCAATTGCTTCATCTTTCTTAAAGCTAATGTTCATAAACTTGGATTTTCTGGTCAACATCCGTTCTGGACCTCCAAATTCATGAAGCACGGCCTCCTTGACTTCGGCATATGTTGGATTTTCATTGATGTGAGGAATAATCAACTCAATGCTCCACTCATCCAAGCATTTAATTGGTGGCTGCTTTGTTGCGGTCACTGGCCCCATGCATAGCCATTTAAAAACGTTTGATGAAGGTGGTAATACTTTCCATTCTTGTCAAAGGCTGGCAGGTTTGCTGGTTTATAATTTTTGCTTCCCCGTTCCTGGTTATCACAATTATTTCTAGGTTGACTAGAGTCAGATGTGCTAGGGCGTTGGGGCATTGTATCCCAGTTTGAGGTGATTGGGTTGGACAAAGCAACCATTTTGCTAAACAATTGTCAGAGTGGCCCAGCGTCTGTTTTGGTGGTTATTTCTGAAGCTTCATCCTCATAATATTCAGAAGAATTTTCAGTCAGATGTGGTGTAGCACACTGACAACGCCCGCCATCCAGAGTTCGAGCCTGCTCATTGATTTTGTTTTCCCAACGGGCATGATTTCAGTTTTTTAATTTTAATTTTGCAATTTCCTCATTCAGGCTAGTAGCTTGTAGCTGCAAGGTGTAAATCACTTGGTCCTTTACCTTTATTGCCTTCTTGCACTGGTTTAGTTCTCCATGGAGGTTATTGTTTGCCTCATTAATAGCGTCAAGATCATCATTGAGATCATTGATTTTTCTGGTGTATTCGTCCTTCATCTGTAATATTTGGTCGCTCAAACGTTGATACTGGTCACCATCTGCGGTCCCAGCCATGAGCGCCATTGTTGATAATTTGGGCTTCGCCTGATGGCTGGCTCATTGTTTGATGGAAACTGCAGCTTCAAGCATCTATTGTGTGAGGACAATAGACAGGGTGGTGCTTTGAATTTATGATATAGCTTTTTGGTAATACTTCAATTGTATACCCAGTCATTTCACTTGGACGATTGCACGCTGCCCTGATCCTACTGATCATAAGTGAAAATCGACTTAAATATAAAATAAAGTGATAACGCAAAAAGTTTACAAGATAAATTTGAAACTTAATCCAGAAGTTAAAGGGTATCTTTATTAGTGTAATTGCAAGGGTTATTTATAGGATTTGATGTTAACCACATCTTACCCATGACGCCTTACTTTTCAGTGACGCTTGGCCACATAAAAAGTTTGTAATGACGTCTACAAATACTTCGACTCAGGGCATCATGCTCAGCCTCAGAGTCAGAGTAAACACCATCATCATCCTTGAGATGGCGTTTCGTCATATCTTCAAAATAGCTGAACTGATTCACTTTCATGTGCAATTGGCAGCACATACCAAGGCGAGTTGTATCACTAATTAGTAATAAATTTGATCAAAAACTCAACTGACATTTAAAACCAATTTCAACATAGACCAACAAAGCCCATGTGCCCAGGTCATTATATCAGAACTTAAATTTAAGTTTGACCTAACCAACAAAGCCCTCAAGCCCATGTCATCATAGTCAAATATAATTAAGTGAAATCACTAGGCTGCAAGTCCCAAGTTCAGATCTTTAGGATACACCTGAACCATAATTGTTGATATCGAATATCTGACAATTAGGTCCAGTCAATTCCTTAACAGTCCATGAATCACATTGACCTTATTCTCACACTGTTGAAAATTCAATCCCAAATTTTCCACTTCACCATAACAAAAATTGATTTCTCTGACCAAAGGATGGTATCAGTTTCCTTCTGTTTGTCTAGTCCAGCGGCCCAGGCATCAAGATGGTGCAAACTCCACCCCACCAAGATTGCGTCGCCAAAATTTTCCTTGTGGGTAGAAACTGTGACCTCAGCTCTGGAGTTTTTTACACCGTTATGTGCAGACCCAATTTTACCTGGTCAACCTTCAAAGCAAACACAATTCAACAGGCTCGCCACCTCTCCTCCCATCACCCTTGGGCTGCCTCAGCAGTCATTTTGCACATGTTGGAAGAGTTGGACCACCTGAGTCTAATGTCCCCACTGCAGGTTACAGCCCAGCTTGGGGTTGCAAGTGGGCGGAAGTGTCCACTCGCCTCAACGCACTGGTAAGACAACACAAGTTTCAGGTTTTTGTTCAGTATAAAGAAAAGCATATCAAAGCAGGTAATACGTGCTCCAATTACTTTTTTCAAAAATTCTTTACACTGCACCAGAGTTTGGCCTGCACATAGATGCGAAGGCCAGACCACTCCATCACGGATATGTCGGCTGAAGTGGCAATCAAAATACAAAATTACTCCCAATTATATAATCCAACTCAACTCTGCCAGCCAAAATGGAAGATTTTCTCAAAGGTGCACATATCTGCACCATTTCCCAATTCCTGGAGTTGAAGAATTTTATTACTCAGGACAAACTCTGGTCTGCCATTCATGGTGCACCGTACAGGAAATGCCCAGGTCCATTCAACATCCCTTATGAGTTCTATAAGAGGTACGTCAAAGAATTTTCCTCCTTGCTACATTCCTCTCTGAAGCAATGCCTGCTGGAAACGCGCCTCCTACCTGGAGGGCAAGAGGCCTTCACGATAACATTGTACAAGAAAGGGGATAAGCTGGACTTGTCCAACTGGCGCCCATTTCACTCACTAACCAGACACAAAAAATTTTACTAAAATTATGGCTAACCATCTAGGGTTGTTGCCTCTGCTTTCATTTCCCCTGAACAATTTGGCTTCATCCCCAAAAGGTCGATTTGGGACAATATAAACACCGTAGCCACGTCTTTCAATCCATGACTTCTGGAGCAATTGTGTTTTTAGACCAGCAGAAGGCCTATGATAGAGTCAACTGAGACTACCTCAGAGCCTGCCTCCACAAGTTCCGCCTCCCCCTTCGCTTCATTAATTGGGTGATGTTACTAATTTAATACACCACAATGGCTGTGCGTGGCCCTGACTTTCTCACTGATGTAGTCCGCCCTCAAAGGGGCCTACGCCAAGGGGACCCTCTTATACCACTCTTTTATAACTTCAGCCTTGACCCACTTCTTTGAAATGTGAATGCCTGCCTTACTGGTGTCCATGTGCAAGGCCAAGCACCAGTCAAGATTTGGCATTTGCTGATGATTGTGTGGTTGGTGTCTAACAATCATGATGCACACGCGCTTGAAGATACTATTCAGGTTTACTCCAGGGTAAGTAATGCTGCAATTGACGCCTCCAAAACTGAAATTGTTCTCCTTGGTCAGTATCAAGCCCGCTGGGCCCCAGCGCCCAGTTTCCTACCTGCCTCATCAACTAGCTCACGGGGTTGCTTTCCCTGCCCACCCCACTCCGCGCTGCTCATAATCCCCTTTATACCATGCCCCACCGTTGGCCCTGTCCGCCATTTGGGGGGTGAGGCTGGAGGCAGGAGGGTACGCTTCAATAGTGATGGAAAACCATATCCTAGGCAATGTTACGAAACGCATAGCTTCCCTCAAAGCCCACCACACCTCCCTTACAGGCAGTGTAGTGCTAGCCAACTCTATGCTCCTCTCTAAAGTTTGGTTTGGGGCCCACGCCATCGCTTTTTCCCCTTGTTTCTTCAAGTCATTATACGCCCTTCTGCAAGGGTGGCTTTATTTAGGCCGCCCACCACCGGTGCACCTGGATGTCATGTTTGGCCTTCGCCATAGTGGTGGTATGGGCCTGCTCAACTTTGAGGCCCATGCTACCAAAATCTTTGGCACCTGGATTGCTGCTGTCACTAACCCTATGATATCATCCCAGCACTGGTCCCACGCGGCCTTCTCCAACTTCTCCCGTGCCCTGGGCCTCAGCAATACTACCCACCCCCACTCTCAGCTGAAGTACCTTGCCTCACATCCTTCTGCTGTGGGCCCACATGGGACGTCGCCCCACTTCAAAAGGATCCTCCTCTCCATGCAGAGCGCTGAGTGGAGAATTCGCATCTGTGGGCACACCGCCAATAGGGGGCGCCCCTCTCCTTGGTTCACACAGGAAGTACAAGGACTACCCATTTTAAAAGGAGTAATACCCATGAGACCCCCTACCATGGCCAGGGTGGACTACCTGGACATGATGGACATCCCCTACCCCCTAGATACCCAGAAAGCCATTTGGAAGTATGCCCACCAACCTCTTCTGCAGCCACATATTTGTTTCCCATGTGTGGAGCTGCTTGAGATGGGTACACTGTACTGCCAAACATTCTAACGCTTTGCACTCATCTTGCATCGTGCATGGCCAGTATGGAACGCTGGTTCACCGCCTGGAAGTGTGCCTTCCATCAAAAGTGATATGGCGTGAGGTACAACGTCTGTTTCTCCAGGATCAGACACAGCCCTTCAGCCTGTCTAAGGACATTTTTGCTTTAATAATGGCTTCCCCTCTTCCAAACTCCCTCAGTGCCTTGGTAGTTTTAATCGCTATGTGGATTATCCACACGATTGTCCTAAATGCTATCTCAGGCTCCACTCCCACCCTCCAGGAAGTTATACGTTGGTTCCAGTCGCACCTTGTGGACCATTTTCAAGCGTGGATGTTTGGGTACCTCCCACCCCATCGCCGCCAGATGGTCTCATCCTGGTTCCCAGTTTGGTTCATCATTTCAGACCTTTTTCTACATACATGCTCAATAGTGGCTCAAGCCCCTGCACACGTAACCCCCCTTCCTTCTCTTAGTGTTCCCGCTGGCAACAGGAGATAGCGTCTGCTTCTCTGGGGTGCCCTCCTCTCGCTGAAGTTCATTTTGTTGTTTAGTATCTGATTGGAGGTGTTCATTCCCTGGTCATCCTTCCCCAAATAAAATTTAGAAAATTTAAATTTAAAGAAAACTTTGGGTTGCTGAGAACGCCAAGAAAGAGGTTATTCAATGTTGCCGTTATGTCAAGAGTTAGGCAACATATAGAAAATATGTTTAGGAGTCAACATAAGTACCTCCAGTAGGGTAATGAATAGCTTAAAGAGCCATTGATGATACATTGGGTAGAAGCAAAAGAATATTTATTCAGTGAAGATGATCATGCGCCTGCAGAGGTTAGCTGGTGTTTAATGTGTGGAACAGAACCCCTCCACAGCAATTCAGCTGACCAAATTAAGAAGCAAGGGCCAGAGAGCTGACCGTGATGGTCACTACAGGGGTGACACTATTAGATTATAGAGAAGGAAAGAGATTCTTAAAGAACAAATTGATAAAAATATGAAGATGTATCACGGTGGATAATCCTCTATACTCCTGGCAAGAGAGGAGGAAACCGTCTATCTTAGACTCCAAACATTGAAATTAGAAGTAGCAAATTTATGAAACCAACTTGAGCGTGTCAAGGAGACCATTAGAAGGTCCGCATTTCAACCATACAGTTTTGAGTGGACCTTCCATTGTAAAGAAGATTGAAACCACCATCAAAGAGATTAGAGATAGACTTTTTCCTTGAAAACAATAACGGTATGTACATCCACATCTTAAATGAATATGAAGATCTTTTGGACCAGTATGATTCAATGATGAATACCTTTGACAAGAATCTGGGTGAGTTTAAAGCTCAACTGTGTATTGTAACACATAAATACTCTACCTCATCTGAAGCAGTTAACTAGATATTACACCAACCTTGGCTATTTAATTGACTGCCATGCCACCATAAATGATGTGCTGAACCTATTGAAGAGGACTTGAACTTCAAGCCCTAATACAGGACCATGTATAGACCTGAAGAGGGAACAATTGCAGGTTTCCTACAGATGTATGAAAAAAGTATGGATGGCGCAAGTGACTGCTAGAAGGCGTAAAACATGCAAGTCTGTATGAGTCAAGAGGATCAAGAGATTCTCAATGCAAGTTTATGCCCAGGCTTAACCTGTACTGAAGTTAAAAATATTTTCCTATCAGATTTTGAAAGTGATCAATATAATCATAACATAAAATATGATTTTCTGCTCATGAAAGGAGGAAAACGAGTGACCATCTAGTACTAAAAAAAAGGGGGAAAACGAGTCAGTTGTCAACTATGTCACACCTTACTTACTAAAAGCTCAACAATTATGGACAGCATAAAACTTTAGACTTTACGTCTGCGTGGTGGTGATACTGAGTTCCTGTTAGATGCATTCTGCTTTAAAGATGCACATGACCTCAGCCATCCTGGACGTGATGTTGCTGAAGGCCATCAAGTAGACCTTACTCAATGTCCAGGGAACTTATAAATGGAATACAAGGCATCAGGACAAACTCCTCAAAGAATAAAAAAGAAAGCCTATGCCACTCATAAGAATGGGAAACCCTGAGACAAGACTCTCAAACTAGTAGAAAAAAGTCCCAGAGAAATACCTGCAACAAATGCCATAACCAGACACTTTTAGCGCTCTTGTCTTATGAACTCCACTAGAAAAAGAATTAGCCCTACCAAAGATGTCACCTATGAAGTGTTTTGATGAATCAACATTCTAAAAAGGAAGATTATTATGAAGATGGGGATGTAGTCAGTGCATGATACCAGTGCTAGAGGCACCTAATGCATTGGCTGTAAATACTCAACTATTATTAATATTATTGATGAAATTGAATCTTTCAACCTTCTTGCTACAGGCCACTCAGCCTTCGAGAATCAATGCCATTAATAAGAAGAGCATCTCAAGATGTTTTCTTAAAAGCATATAACCAGACACCAAGAACATCACTTAGGCCACGTCTAATAGAGAAGCTCTGTAGCAGTTTATAGATTCGTCTAAGGACTTTTGATGACTGGGAACCTGTTTGGAAATAGTGATACAAAGGTTGAAGTGATGATATATAAGGTTTGCGTAGGCTTCACTGAATACTTGAGCGCCTGTCAATAATATATCTTCAAACCATAAAGGTATTCAAGTTTGTGCCAGACATAGACTACAAGGTAAAATACCAGACAGTTGTACTAGATTCACCCGCGCCTTAGGAGCATATTCAGTGTTTCCATTACGTTTTGAGCTCATGGTTCTGTTGGCTCCAGCAGTGGTTCTAGACAATGGCCACTTTTATTTTTTATATGGCACCCAGTTTCTTCTCGAGTTTGGTGTCAAACTTGACTTCACCACCAGTACCATGAGCATACTCAGCTACTAATTTCCTCTAGTTCTCAAGAGACAAGATACTAAGTCATGCAAGCAGAGGACATGCTTGGTGAAAACCAATAAACCAATATACTTAATCCACTACCTCTCATGGAGAAGGGCGGTAAACAACTATCTTCCTTGATTAGCGCAAAAAAGGCCTACCACTGGGCACAAGTGAGGCCATGGAGATCAGACTGGTAACTACGCCAGATGCTACTATCAATTAGCGTGAAGATACCTCCAAACTCAATACTTAAAGGTTACAGTTGCGATAGGTTCAGAGAGAAGGAGCCAGGAGTTCTTCTTTGGTTCTTTAGAATTATGTACACCAGAGATTTGACTTTCATATTGTGGAACATCGCTACCCAAACTATCCATGTAGAGAGAGGATAAGTCGTTGCCTAAGCCAAATTGACAAGCTGAACACCATTGAGTCACTACATGAAATTGGAGATTTCAAGAAGCTAGAATTAAGGGATCTGACCATCAAGAATTAAATAAAATGGATAAGCTCCTGGATGAGTTAAATGACATCTTCAGCATTAGAACAAAAGACTATGAACTGTGCAAAGGAGAGGTTCATAATATGGAGATTTGATCTGCCATTCCTTTCAAAACTAGACCATAATGTTGTAAAAAAGCAAAAGATGGTGTTATTGATAAAGAGTTGAATCAGCTATCTAAAGCTAGCTTAATAAGACCCTCAAAGAGTCATATGCTTTGCCGCTGCTACTGGTATGAAATAAGTATGGAACACACCATATGTGATATAGACTAATGCCAGTTAGATGAGGCTAATAAGGTATATTAAGACCCGCTTTCTTAAATAAACGATGCCCTGAAGCGCTTGGGAGGTTCAAAATACTTCTTTACAATGGATCTGGACACTAGCTACTGTCAGATGGAGCTCTCGAATAAGGATAAGATAATTGCGTCCTTATCAGAAGTCAGGGATTGTTTAAACCTACAATGATGTCATAGGGGTTGTGCAATGCCCCTGCTACCTTTCAAAGAGCTATGGACTGGATCTTTGATGAGCTTAAGCTATCCATAAATCTCTTTTATTTGGACGATATACAGTATTCATTCGCGTGCTTCAGAGCGCTTTCAACTCTTATAATAATTGTTTACCTGGCTACAAAATAAAAATAAGGTTAGAAAAAAAGCAGATGTACCTTCCTGGAGAAAATTCTTAAGTTCCTAGGACATGAGATCATCCTGTAAAAATTCAATCTATAGGAATCAAAGATCAAAGCCATAGTAAATATGTAACAGCCTTAAAGTATGCTAACATCAGATTAGCCCTCTGGATAATGTGGCATAATATTGGCAGTTTGTTACCATTTTTGAAAACTTGGTTGAGCCACTCACTTACTTTTTGACCATGGAAACCAAGTTTAATGTGGCCTGGTACAATAACAGGCCTTTGACGAGCTGAGAGCTAGATTGGTAGAAGCACCAATATTAGCCTACCCAGACTTCAACAAGATGCTCTACCTGTATACTTACGCTAGTGACATTGGGCTTAGAGCGATACTTACTCAACAGGATGAAGAAGGGATAGACCACCCCATTAAGTACTACACCAAAGTCTTCTCCATAGCTAAGAGCTTCACTGTGACGTTAAAGTGCCAGGCAGTGATAATATCATTGAAGCACTTTTGACCCTACTTATAAGGAGTACATTTCAAATTCGTGGCAGATCACTCATCACTCCTCTGGATGCTCAACTTAAAGGATCTAGACGGACGCTCTGCCCAATGTGCAGTACAGCTCTAGGGGTATGATTTTGAGAATATACACAGAGCAATTAGATAGCACCTCACCATGATGAACTCTTGTGATTACCAGTTTTTACTTCCAAGCACACGAAAGCAATCTCATGTTCACCCTAATAAAGTTACAAAAGGAGGAAAGGCAAGAAGAGACTGACTAAGTGATGACTGTTTCAAGAAGATGTTCCAAGAATATCTAGCGTATTGATGAAGCAGACAGAAGCTGATCAAGGGTATGTGGTACCCATTCATCTGACCTAGCTATTGAATGGAACTTGTAATAGAAGCTCACAAGCTTGTTGACCATGGATGATTCCAGAAAGCATTGCCATACCAAGAAACCAGTTAATTTTGAATCAATGTTAGACAATTTAAATTAGACACGGAGCTCTGTGTACCCTAAGCAAGCTTCAAAACCTTCAATATGCGCTTTAAATTTCAGACAATTTCACCAATATTCCCGCTCTAAAAAGTATCTATTAATGTGATAGGACCATTGCCTACAGCCCCAAATGTATCCAAGTTTATCATTGTGGTATCAGCCAAATTACCAAATAGGTCGAAGCACCAGCACTTAAGACATGAGCGCAAAATTAACTGCCAGATTCCTGTATAACCAAGTTATAGCAAGGCACGGATGCCCTCAGATTCTGCTATCAGCAATGGGAAAAAATTTCGCAATTTTATGAGAAAATATGTGTTCTAGCTGGTGTGAGACAACAATTCACCACTCCATACACTCCATCCTCCAACAGAAGCACAGAAGCGCAGAACGCGTGAATGGACCTCTAGGAGGAGCATTAAAGAAGATCGCACTGAACTACAAGTCAAAATGGGATCATCTGTTGCCATCAGCGCTGTTATAATACTGACTTAGTAATCACCAGGTGATTGGCATGTCTCCTTTCAAGGCCCTGTACAGGTGAGAAGCAACGCTACCTACCTTGCTGATACCAATTATCTCCGTGGATCACAAGAACCTACCACCTAGAAATACCAGCAAGAGCTAGCTGTTGAGTTTATTAATAATTAACTGAAAGCATTTAAGAAAACTAAAGCCAATTATCCAAGAGTCATCTTAAGAGTCAGAGATTGAATAGATATCAGAGATTATCTCAGATGATAAGGTCTTGATCTACCATTATTGAGAATCCATCCTGAGAAGTTGCAAGCCATCTGTACTGGCCCTACAACTATCATTGTCAAGAGATGAGCAAGTATTTAATAAGAGATGATGGCACTGTATAAATTTCAACAGAGTACATGCCCAGAACCTTAAGTCCTTCCTCTGGTCTATTGTTAGGAAGGGAAGTGTTGTGGAAGTTATTACAAGTATACTGAAGAATAACTCCTCGCCCTCTGGAAGGAGCACCACAAGTATAACAACACCTCATAGCTTAGATATACAGGATTGGAGATTAGATAAAGAAAAAGAGCCCCTTTTAGAAGACAATGACCTCAGAAAAGAATCAATCAGTTGGGAGAACTTCATCTACAACAACTTGATACCTGCTTATAAAGGATGTTTTTATATGAAGTTAACAAAGTTGACACAAACAATGAGTATAAAAACTAACCTCTTTTATATCTTCAGGGTTGATAAATAATTTAGAAATGACCAAGAATGAAGAAATGATTAAACTGAACTACCCTGACAGAAGCGATTAAACTTTCCATCCAATATTACTAAGAAGCCAACCAGGTAATGTTGATAGACAAACAAAACCTTAAAACAAGGTGCTTCAATTTAGTGTAATTGTCTGAATCTTGCCCTGAGCAACATAATACCAAATCATGCTATTAAGCAATAACCAGAAGATTTATGCCACCTCATACCCAGAAGCGGGCATTGAGTAAGCGGCCACCAAACATCCTGGTGCAAGATTGTCCACCGTGATATGGAGCTCGCAGATTAATGGATTAAAAATGAATTCCGCTACCAAAGCAGAAATCAAGAAGAAACTCACAAGTGGTTCGGGAAGTCCCTACAATATTTCCAAATCCCACTCCCAAAATAATATCTATGCTTGAATTTATCCATTTCTTAATTTTATACAAGAATTGTAAAAACTTTTTAATATTCTAATAAGAACTTTTTAACCACAGAATCTTATTGTTCCTTTTTCCACTAATATTTGGGTTAAGTGAAGAGATTGCCAGTAACCATTCAGAGATCTAAAGAAGAAGACACTCGTTAAAAGGATACCTTGTTTTATGATAACGCCAAGGAAGATTTTGATTTAGGTTTCTTTGAGTTTTATGTTAGAGCAAAAATATAGAAGATATGTCTAAAATTGTCAACAATAGTACATCCCGCAGGGCAATGAACAGTTACAAAGATACATCAATGCTACATTGAGTAGCATCAGAAATAAATATATTGAGTGAGGTAATCATGCACCTTCAGAAGGTCGCCTGGTGTCTAAACTATGTAAACCTTCTCCCACCACAGCAAGTCAGCTGACCAAGTTAAGATAAAGTGCCAACAAGCTGACTCCGATGAACCTATCAAATTGACCAGATCATTTTAAGTACAGAAGCCCAGCCCTTCTTCCAGGACCAGGAGCTTTGTCCATTCAGTTTTAAGAAGGACAAAAAGCATCCTGTGGCTACCCTTTCTCATTTATTTGCCCTGATAATGTGAAAGTTGAGTATTTAGTTACTGTCCTGTTTTTTAAAGATCCTCCTTCTCTGCCTGTAAGGCTGCGGCGTATGCTATTAAGGTGGACATGGCCATGCACCCTTTCAAATCAAAAAGTAAACCCCAAGGCTCTACATCATACCTAGATTTCTGACCTAGGACATACCCTGGACGATTGATGAGTAGCTGCCGCCCATCCCTGCTTACCATGTGCCTTCCCCCAACCTACTCATCTTCCTAAACTTAACCTAGTCTCATAATCTGCAGAGTTTTACAAAAGATTTTAGACAAATCTGTGCAGACTTAAGAAATATTAGTAAATTTCACACCATAGTACCAGACCCATTTCCACCAGGTGTCTCAAACAGAGGACACTTTAAATGTAAAAAAATAACACTTGGGGAAGCTCTAGGTTAAAGTAATTTATCTAAGAAGTCAAAATTTGGCAAAAAGTTAATAAATAAAAGGTCGACCATGAGGATTGACCTGTCACCAAATTCAGAAACTGTAAAATTGATCTAAAATGTGTGGAACACACCAAAAAGTCTAAGAATAGTGTGGTGTCTTGGCCAATGGTGCTACTAGAAGATTCAATTGAGGCAATAATTCCCATCTATATCAAAAAGAAATCTGCACTTAACCCATTGTTTGCAGCTTATTAACCCCATCCCTAGCACAACATAAATCCTTCACCCTTCTAATGGTAGGGTGTTAGATATTAATATTAGATATTTTATATAATGGTTTTAAAAATAGATAGGTGTTTATTTTAGATTATAATATTGAATAATTTTTGCTAATTATTATGGCTTTGCTTAGGGCCTACCAGATAGTTCCACTTAGGAATGAGAGTACGTTGGGAATTTCTGGTCAGCCCGTCAACTACAGTAATTTCACAAATACCATAAACGCCTAACTTTCTCTCAAAATCTAGTCTGACATCCTAAACCCCTCTCTCATCTCTCATAAATTATCTCTTAAAGGCATAGTGTTGTTTTTATTTTGGAGATGATGTTAGGAGGGCTCAGACACCCGCACCTACACCCTAGTAAATTTTGGTTCTCTCTTGTTCTAACAAAATAACCCAATCACAAAATGGAATTTGTGAAATGGATTACATATTATTGGGTCAATTTTTCCAGATAAAGAATTTTGCTTCTAATCAAATGCTAATATACCCCCAATCATAGTGCTTAAGAATCCATTTTGGTTCATAGGGAATGCTCTTGCGCTGAAAACTTAATAATTTGCAGAAATATTAAATGACCCTTTAGGAATGGTTGCAATAGATATGAACCCTGAGGATACATCAATCACTCTTTATCACATCTTTGGATCGCGAGGTTGAAGAACAACATTGGGTAAAACCAGAGTAATAGGATCTCTTTAATGAACACCCCTTTTTAGACCCAAGAGTCCCTGAATCCGATCTTCTGTCAATTGTTCAGGCATCTTCTATGCCCACTCAGTTTATACACAGACTTACCATGGTATTGAAGCGTTCTAAGCCTATGAATTCAGACTAATCTGTTCTTTCAAGCTATAGTGAATTTTACTGCGCTCATTTTTTTTCCTCATTAATAATATGGTAGGGCAGCGCAAGGTCTCATTAATTGATCTATAAACTAGAGCTCCAAGGAATAAAATTGATCTTAAAAGTCATGCAGGCATTTGTTCTTGAAGTTACCCTTGGTACACCTGTCATGGGGGCTTCTAGTATCCCTATGCTCACAATTTCCTTACTTAAACTAGTGCATTTAATTAACCTTGAATATAATTTTTTCTGAACTTCTCATTATACCATAGCTATTATATTTAATGAATTAAGGGTAGGATGGTGGCGTTTCCAGTCAGTGAGTATCAATTTTAGAGTCGAACATGTAGCTGTTACCTCTAATTCTCTCAGTTATAAGTCTTTTCGACCCACATATGCAACAGGGAATTTTGTGGCGGCAACAGTGGAATACTCTTCCACCAATGTTGTGCTTGAGCTACCTACTTTCCTCATATCCTTGCTATGTTAAATTCAGTTTTTTTGATATATAAGGCGCTAACCATATGCTCAAACACTCTGAGTTTGATCTTAACTTTCAGATGATGGTTGATCTCATCAAGATCAATTGTCCTCTATATCCCTACATGGCTGATGAAGACCAAGAGTTAAAAACCTGGTTTGATAACATGGTAAATAAGGGGTTCATGATCAATAAAACCTCCCCTATTTCATCTCCAGTATTTTTTGCTCAGAAACTAGATACCACTTTATGACTAAGTGAGTTATGGCCTTCTGAAAAAATTTAAAGTCCCAGATCCATATCCCTTATCTTTTGAGACTGCAATTTCCTAGGATATCTCAAAATTCAAGATTATCTCCAAACTTGAATTGATAAACGCTTTCAAAAGAAAGTTAATAAAGTCTGTCTAGGAGTGGGTGACAGCAATACACCTGGTATGGAATATACCAATATAAGTGTAAGTTTTTTAGGTTGAAGAACGCGCAAGCTGTATTTATGTGCCACATTGTTGAAGCCCTGGGTGATCTCAGGATCTCTTGTGCAATAACTTACTTAGATTACTACTTAATCTAATCACCTAATGCGGAACAACATGTTGAGGATTTGGTGGCTGTAGTGGCAGTACTTTAAAAGGCCGGGTTAGTTGCTAAGCCATCCAAATGTATGTTTTATAAAGACGAAGTGCAATTCTTGGGAAACTTGATAATAATAGTGGGCATGCCATTGCGCCTTAAAAGATTGAAGCCATCCACTTATTGTACAATCCATTGTCACAGATGCAACTGCTTAGCTTCTTAGATCAGTACCTTTTTAGAAGTTTTCGCCAGTCCTTTCTCAATTAGCCTCTTCCCTTCACCATCTCACTGGTAAAATGCCTCTTAATATGGAACCATGAATGTCAACAAAAAATTTTAAGTAATGATATACATTTTTACAATTGCGTCTGTTTTTCTTCTTGCTGATTAACACAAGCCATTATTGTGGATTGTGGAGCCTCTGGTACCGCGGTTGGTGCCATCTCTTTACAAGAATATGAGGGTATGAAACACCCTGAGGCTTATTTTTCTAGAAGCTTATTGTTATACGCGCATGGGCCATATATGCTAAAGATTTGTCTGCTGTCACTTAGTTATTAATACACTGACGGCACCTTTTACATGGTGTTAAACATCCTGTGGCTGTGCGGACTAACTATAAGTCATTTACCTACTTTTGAAAATCTAAAATATTTGTAAACAGGTAAATAAGAACTCACCACAATTTCTTTAATTTTAAACTTCAAGTATATGTTTGTCAAGGGGTTTACCAAAAACTTGAGGGATTTTTTAGTCACAATCCAAATATGGGACCTGAAATTAGTGCTAATTTTTAAGTTAGTCATAATGATCCCCTTTGAGAAAATTGTGACCCTAATACCACCTTCCTTTGCCATAGTCGCCCCTCTTAACCGCATCTTAAACACAAACCCCAGTTTGCCAATCTCTTGTTATTCATCTCTATTGTTTCAGCAGCAGTTAGCAATGCAGGTTAATGTGTATATAAAACTACTCCGCCTGATGTTGAGAGTTCACTCCTAGATGCTGTATTGGCTTCCCAAATCTTTGATCTTGAAGGAATGACCTTCTGACTATTAATGCTGGTAAGGCCTTGTTAGATGGTTATTTCAAAAAGATAAGATAATATACTTTCGTGATAGAGTCTGGGTTCCCTCTGGACTGCGTTTCCTCTTTATAAGGTAACATCACAATCCTCCTATTATTGGGCATCCAGGCGTAAATAATTTCATTAACTTTATAAATTGTTAATATGACTATAATGGACAAAAAAGGATGCTCCAGCATGGTATAAATCTGCCTAACTTATGCATGTTCTAAATCTGATGGGACATGCCATAATGGATTCCTCCACCCCCTTTAACAAGCCAAAGGACCTTGGACTTCACTAATCGGTAGAATTCATTGTGGGTTTACCAGTGTCTTAGGCATGATGCAATCATGGTGAGCATGATCACTTCACTAAATATATCATATATTCCTTGTATGATAATAACAAAAGCTGAAGACATAACTTGTCTTTTTTTATCATTTGTATTTCCTTGTTTGGAGTACATCATGAGGTGATCAGTGACAAAGGGCCTCAGTTAAATTCGAGATTATGGTAGGCTTTAAACACATCCTGAAGATCAAACCATAAAGATCATTAGCATACCACCCTCAATCTAATGGTCAACCCAAAATAACAAAATTAATTATAAAAAAGCACCTCCGTTGTGATGTCACAGCTTCTCAAGATACATGAGCAACTTACCTTCCTTTGGCTCAGTTTTACAATAAATCCATTCATTCCTAAAAGGGGTATCGCCAATATATGCTAACTTGTGGTACAACCACGCCTTCACCATTAGCCCCCAATCATATAGTAACATCCCAGCGGCATAAAAACTTTTGGTACATATTAGGCTAGTCTACAAACTATTCCAGATACAGTTGATCAAAACAAATAAAATGCTAAACCTTTGCTGATAATAAATGACGCGTAACTCCTGATTATCAGTAGGTGACTTGGTGATGGTGGACACCAAGGATCATTCACCCCCAGGTTCCATGTCATGAGCTGGCTTGTAAACGATCTGGACCATTTCCTATCAGCTAAGTTCTTATTATGGATCTTTCCACGTGGATTTTCCAACACTGAGATATTAACAACACCTTTTATGCAACTTTTTTACCCCTCTCAAAGGGCATAATCCCTTTAAGTAATAGCCTATCATGGTGGAGGGTGCAACTGAGTTTAAATTGTAGTGGATCTTGAAATTATAGGAATCAAACGAAGTTTGCTTTATTTTAATATCGTGGAAAGGGTTCTCATCTTATGAAGATATTTAAATTCCTTTCAAGGATTGTACAAACTGTCAGTAGTTGATCGTGGACTTCCATAAGGCCAATCCTAAGGCACCATCACCTTCTCTACCCAACAAAGCCACCATTGCAGCCATTAAACTATCCACATCACGCAAAAATTATACTAGAGCAATTATTGTGAAAGGAAAGTAACCTTGCCTTTATAGGAAAGGGTTATGTGAGGCCCGCAGAATCTTCTATCAAGTTGGACAGGGTCATGAACCCTGTTGCAATTTGGTCTGACCAACCATTTAAGTCTATTTTATAGTTTTGTATTTACTTAATATTTTATTCAGACATTAGACTAGGGATTCAAGTTACATGCCTATATGACGATATAGTGTTATAGATTTTGTCACTATAACATCTACTAGGTTGCATTGCTACTTATAATAGATATATTAAGATACATTTTATCTTTTTTCAGCTGGCTTTCTAACCCCAAATGATTTTATACAACTGATTTACCTTGTCCCCGCGGCCATGTAAACTTGACTTTTCACTTTATTACTATCATCTTTACCTTACCCCATGTTGGTGTAAAACTAGTGTTAGAATTTTATTACTGTCTCCAAAATCTAATTCTACGGTTCCTAGAGTTTCAAGAATATATATGTACTGCCCACTTTTACTAAGTATTGCTTTACTTTATCATTAATAATAGCATCTTGAAGTGTATCAGTCTTCTACCCTAGCATATAAAAAGACAACAAATATAAATTTCTTGACGATTTAAAACGCTTTATTTTGTTATTTTCAAGGTCACTGCCTTCTTGTTCCTTTGTTTTAGTGCGGGTAACTTGACCTGTGTGGTTGCAATTCTATTCTCAAGCGGATGTAACACACCCTTTCAGGTCTAAATTAGGATTATATTTCAAGTAACTACATTTACCCAGATTTACAACCTAGGACATACCATGGATGTAAGATGGATAGTTGCTACCCCTCCCTGCTTTTTATGTGCCTTCCCTCACCTGCTTCCAGTTCAAAACATCATAGTCTCATAATATGCAGAATTTTACATAAAAAAATCCGAGAATTAGTGCAACTTAGGAAACTTTAGGTGACTCCAAGTTATGGTCACCATTCCACATTTTTAACAGATGGCTCAATTGGTAGCCACTGTAAATGTAAAATTTGACACTTGGGGCAGCCTCAGGTGAAAACAATTTATTTAAAAAGTCAAAATAGGTCTTAATGTTGGACTAAAGGGTGAAAACGAGGATCAAATCTGTCACAGAATTCCAGAACTTTAGAAAAGTTGGGCATCTATACCTTACCAAAATAGCATGATAATAGTGCAGTGATATCAGTGATGTTGCTAGTATGGAGATTTGATTAAGGCAATAATTTTATCCACTATCAAATTGAAAATTGGGATAAAGAAGATGTTTGCAGCTTAGTAACCCCCTCCATAAAATAAATTTAAATTCATCACTCTGATATTGGTAGAGTGTTAGGTTATTTTTGCTATATATTGTCCTTTTAAAACTATATAAAATTTGTTAGTCTATATTATCTTACATTATAAATAATAATCAAATTTATTAAGTATTATGGCTTTAAGGCCTACCAGATAGTTCCACTCGTTAATGAGTATATGATGAGGAGATTTTGGTCAGCCTTTCAACTTAAGAAGCTTCCCAAGTACTTGAACGACCAATCCTCTCTTACACACCAAAAAGACTTATAACCCCTTTTTTATCTTTTATAAATAGCCTTCAAAGTCATAATTTCGCCTTGTAGTCTGGAGCTGCTGTTAGGAGGGCTCAGACGTCCTCACCTACAGCCTAGTTTTCTCTTAGCTCACTCTAATATTCACTGGCCTCTTTTCTTCTTCTACACTGTTAAAAATGACAAAAGAGGTTTTCAATTTGGTATAGTCTAGGGGCTTGGGCATTTCCCTACGGCCCATATCAATCTGAGCCTGGTTACCTCCAATATGCAAGAGATCATTCAATATTTTCCCAAACACTATATAAGTCCCAAAGGGTATGAAAAGTCAGATGAGGTCATAATTAGTGATACATATTGTGGATTAAGCCCCCTGGATCATTCAATCAGCCCTCAATGATATTTTTGATTGATCTCTTGGCAAAAATAGGCTCACACAAAACTGGTCGCAATGACCCACCTTTCAAACAAATAGGTGCAAGATTGGTACTATCAAATTTAGATTATTCTTTTTTCATAAATCAAGATATAAAATTTTTGATGATTTAATTTAAGCCTGTCAAAGCTTCTTTCTTAACTTACTACACTCTTCTTAACCTAACCAATCAGAATTTAATGCAGGTTACCAGGCTCAAGCCGTTTCTTGAGCTCCTTATTGATTCTCCCCCTCCTTTAAAAAGGCAAAAAAACCCTAGGTTATGTAGCCAGCTTCTCTAATTTAATTCCTTATAATTAAACTTATTTTTTTCTAGCTTAAATTGATTTTATATTCGCCAACATACCATACCAATAGGCTTTTGATTCAATTAACTGAATTACACTGCTTCTGTAGGATGATATCTGTACTTATGGAGTGGACGATCCAATCCTTTGTCCAGTGACTTACCTCGTGGTGATTAATCTTATAATTTGTATGTTCCTGACTTTCATGGAAGATACTATGGGTATACTGGAGAACAATTTCTTGTATTATAAAAGGAACTCTGCCAGTATACCAACACTTTAAGATTTAATATATGAAAGTTTGAAAATTTGTAAGGGAGATGAACTCCATTTTAAAGATTAAAATGGCTCAAGAAATTTACCAGCCAGTTTGTATGACGTCAATAAATTATTCATAGCTGCTGGAACAACGATTAGATATATGAAGATGAAGCTGCTGCCACTGACAACTATAAAAGTTGATCTTTTTTATATTATTGGTGGTGAGAAATAATTTATGACCAACGTATGATGTAGAAATTATATCAGAAACAACTGATGGTAAATATATTATTTAGCGCCCATATGAAACAAGTTACCCCAATGGAAGCAATTGAACTTTTCATCTGAA
>JAKSZP010011130.1:0-49924 GCA_022478985.1 Massospora cicadina
TTTTGAATGGTCCAGTTCAAAACAGGTAGGGTAAATGGTACGCCCTCCATCCACTTGAGCCCAAAAAGGATGGTATGGGGCAGAGGGGATAATGGTGCGAGGAGGTATTGAGAGGGCTATTTCTGTTGATAATGGATGAATAGTTGCGTAAGTGCAGGGCATGCAGGCGAGTGGCTCCATTGGGAACCACAAATTGTATTATGGGCTTGGAAACATATTCCAATAATCAAGCAATAATTTCATTTATTAAGGGTGATTAGCTGAGCGGGTAAAACTGCTTCCACCCCTAGTGCAGGTTTTGAGTTCAAAACCTGTACTGTCTAGAAAACATTCTCAGTGTGGTATATTTGTCCCAAGGTTGACCCACCTCAAAATAATAATAATTTCATTTATAAAAAATTTGGATGGTAGGTGTAAGTCCTGGGGAACGTTCCTTGGCTGTTGATTGGACTATCTTCCCATTCTCAAGTAAAAAGACACCAAAGAGGATGGCGGTACTCCTCATCACTCAGGGCGATCTCACTCACATAGTAGACAAGCAATGGGTAACAGCTCTTCCGCTCCAGATCCCACCCCCAGTACCCACATTCACCTTGGCAGAACTGTTACAGAGAATTAGTGAAATTTGTGCCAAAATTGTTAGGTTTGAAATTGGCCAGATCTGATTCAAGTGGCAATCTGGCTGATGCCCAAATCTCAAATGGCTGTAAAGGTATGAAGACTGAGGCATCAGTTATACCCTGACAGTTTCAATTTGATCAATATGCTGATCAAACAAAGCACCCTCCTACCAAAGTCATCAAGGATCATCCTTGACAATCAGGCTATAGCATTGGGCGCCACCAACAAGGGTTCAAAGCCCCCAGTAGGTAATTTGGGCATTGTGGCCAATGTGAAGCCATTGACCAAATGAATGGTTCAGCAACCAAAAGCAGGTGGGTTGGGCGTCCCAAACCTGTTCCCAACCAAATGGACCTGCCCCTATGAGGGGTGGCCTTGGGTGATTCCTGTCGCTTGTTAGGCCAGATGCTGTCACACCAACCATCAGAAATGTAGTTGAGCCCCAGTTCAGATGTTTGAGGTCAAACTGATAGTGACTGGCCCACTGCCAAGTTTTGTGATATCGGTTCTCAAGGAACAAACCTGCCCATTCCCAAACAATTCGCCAGTTAGGTTAAAATTTTTGGACCCAATCCTGGCTTGTCACTACCCCAATCAACCACTATTTAACCAGTTTCATAGCACTGTGAAAATTGTTTGTCAATTTTCTTGTTTTCCCTTTAAATAAAATTTTGCAAAAAAAGCCAAACAATTTTTTTATTATCTCTTCTGACCGCATCCCTGATGGCATTTCCCTGGTGGTCCATCAGTCCATATACCAGATGGGATCTACCAGTACTCTTTCTTCACTATGGCCCCCTCTGTCATCAATTGGGTTCAGTGAGTCCAATATTTTTGGCTCTACAACCCCATTATCTCTAACTTCCAGCACCAATACATGGGGAGCTTGTGGCCATATGTCCACCAATTGCAAGAGAGAATACATCTCCTTATCACCCCAGTTGAAATGGCCCCATACGCTGAGGACCTCATTGAGACTATCTCAGTGATCCCACCCCCTGCAGCAAGGCCTCCTGGGTTGGGAGTGGGTTCAGTGTGCTTTGTTGTTAGGGTTATACTTACCATTTGCTGCACCAACAATTCATCATTTCCTAATACCTGGCTCCATATCAAGTCATTTGGTCAGCAATGCCTCTGGCATTCTGGCTTGCTTTTTGGGTGCTTATGCATCCCGATTGGAAGGCCAGTCTAAACTTCTTCTGCCGTTTCCATGACAGTAGGTTGGTAGGAAGTCCTGCAAACTGAACCACAAGAGTAGTATCAGTGGACAACTGGGTATGAGTAGTTGGAAGGGGAGTGCCCTGGAACACCAGGGGGATGGTAGCTGCTACTGCAGCATCAGCTTCACTTTGAAAGCCAAGTCAAAATACTCCTTGAAGGGGTGGAAGTCAATGAAGCCTGTAGGCA
Organism: Massospora cicadina; assembly: GCA_022478985.1. Taxonomy (NCBI): domain Eukaryota; kingdom Fungi; phylum Entomophthoromycota; class Entomophthoromycetes; order Entomophthorales; family Entomophthoraceae; genus Massospora; species Massospora cicadina. Next base: position 2,029 of record JAKSZP010011130.1, read on the forward strand.
GCATAACAGCCTGGGCTAACATGATAATGGCCTTATCTGAATAGGGGAACAACTTACTATAATTGACCCAAAGGCCAAATCACATGTTGCTCTGGGGGAGCACAAGGGGGAAGCATGGCACCGCCTGGGTTCAGGTGAGATGTAAGGCTAAGTCCTTAAGTGGTACATAGCGTACTGAAGAATCTAAAGGGCTATCCAATCCAGCATGAGCACGTTTTGGCAATGGCTGAAAAACATTAGGAGGTGGCGCACCACTGCCCCACATGGGGGCAGCATGTGTCAAATGCATCAACATGGAAAATTTGAATGGGGCAACGACAAGTGGAGCTGTTTTTACTAAATTTCAAATTATGATTTGACCTAAAGTGAGCAAATAAAGAGAGAAAACCCCTACGTGTCATTTTAAACTTATTAAATAGATTGGCATTGTCTCACAAGGTGGTATTAAGTTGCAAAAAATTCATAATTTTCTGATTGTAGTCTGACCTGTCAGGTCAGATCCAAATCAGTATTACATATAGAATAGTGTGTCAATCTGCTATAATTAATCAGGAAAGGATTCTTGGATGGTAATGCACCCTATCTCTTATTTCCCATTCATATGGCTTTCAAGACAGCAGTCCACCAACAGATTCTTCTATTGGTCAAAGATTTTAATAGGTTTTCAATAAACAAATACCAAAAACAAAATAACTTTTAAGTTAATTTTATTTGTAAATAAGCCATAATACTTGTTAAACTGACATGTTCCTCATTTTATGCAATCGTGGGCTATAGTGGCGATCATAACCATGATTTTGTCCTCCATTATTGAGTAAGGGTATCATTATGTGCCCACTTGGGCTTATCTTCTACTCTGGATGTCATAAAGCCTTTCAATCTTACCTTGCTTTTTGAGGTAATCCCCTCTCAGTTTAAAAAGTTCTGAGGCAATTCTATTAGTTTCCCTCACCCTGTTGCCAGATATTCTCCCACATTGCAGTATGTACCAGAAAGATCTGCTTCTCTATTATATTATGCAGTGACTGCCACCACCGCGTGGCTCCTTGTGAGTTTTTAGCAACGTTTGTGGTGAATCATCATACTTCAGTTCTTCCCTCTTTAATAAAAACATGAAGTTTATGGTCAGCTATACCTTTGGTATTCTGGCATGTTTTTTGGGTGTCTACCCAACCAGACTGACAGGCCATTCTTAGTTTTATTAGCCGCTTCCATGACAATTGGGTTGGAAAGTACCAGACACCTCTTTTCTAAAAAAGGGTTGTCAGACCACAGACGTACCCATGACAAATATCAGTAAATTAAGTTATACCCTTGATGAGCAATGGGTGGCCACAATTCCGCCTATATTGAACTCTGCACTACCACCAAACCCCTAATAACCAAACCCCTTGTACTTTCTGAGACTTCAGAATTTAATTTAAAGAAAGTTGTGGCAGTCTGAAAAGAGGCATAGGCCAATTTGTGGCTTAAGATTAAACAAAGTACCCTGGTGGGAACATTTTGCTGTCTCCGGCTTAGTGAGACTCTCCTGAACAAACAGCCTGGCCATCTGAAGACAATTCTAACTAGATAAATTGTTCTTGATGTTCACCCAAGAGTGCTTTGTGGCGAAGATTTTTTATCCTGAAATATATATAATGGGCCCAAAATTGAGGTGCTGAGCGACGCAGTTGCTATTGCTATTCTAAGCTTCAATGCTCACATTTAGGGCTCAATGAATAAAATTGGCTTAAACTTGGTGCAGTAGGAATAGCATCTCGACTGAGTGATTTTTATAGAATTTTAATTGTTTTCCTCCCTTCATGTCTAGAATATAAATCCAGTGCTCTGTTAATAACATGATTCTGGGTTATTTTTTATATAAATCTTAATAAAAACTCAAACTCCCCTACTTCTAAAGTCACTAAAATATTCTGTTAAAGATTTCACCTCTAGCGACATTTATGCTTAGGCCTATGTAGGGGCAACATTCTATTGTCTTGTCATGGTGGCGACCATCTCACTTGTTGTTACTGTGATTGCCACAATTTCTGGAGGCACTCAGGAGATTCAACAATTGAACCTCTCCTTACAAACACTCATCTATAATCACTCTCCCACTTGTTCTTATGTTGATAATGCTACCCATATTCCTACCACCCTTAACTAAATCCGAAATACTTGAAGAGTTCATATTGGAGATTTTTTGGAGGTAGCATAATGGGAGTGTACACAACAGGGAGCCAGAAGATACCCAAAAATTCAAGTTCTCCACAATCCCAACATCCATGATAATTCTAGACATAAAAAAGCACATATTCTCAAACACCTCCTCATGCAACTAAGGGTTACGCCCCAATGTGGGAAATATGGGAACAATAGCTCCCCTATGTAATTTTCTTTTCTTGGGAAGGAACAATGTTTGTTGATCAGTACTTCTACTTGTCTCCAAGAGGTTCCTAAAACTTCATAATCATATTGGTGATACCTTGTGGATTATGGATTCTATCATGAGTACTAGAGTACCCAAATGGGAGCTAAGTCTTTCTTTGGCACGTTGGATGTCTGACAACAAGTGCTAATTCTCACTATAGTACAAACGTCAATCATAAAATTTGCATTTTTTAACGCAACTGAATAAACTTACCTTTTGGATATCAGTAGAATTCTTTTGAGTTGTGATGTTGGACCTTCAAATTACACCTCATTATTTTATCAGATTCAAAAGTTGTTGATATAATGACGCAGTTTGATATTTGTAACCCTCTGGAGTGAGCCCACCTTCATTCATATGGAAATATTCAACATTAAATATCTAATCTTATTTAACTGAGGTAAGCCAACCAGTGGATGGACTTTACCAAAACTCAAAACCTAAAAATAAATCCTTACCAATAAAACTTAAAAACCGCTCAAAATGAGCGGATAACACACATAACGCAAACTCAACCTACCAGGTAGGACAGCGGGAACCACTTATCCCACTATGGCGGAAGGAGAGGGGGATTAGGGGGCTCATCCTCAGCCTCTACTTCATCCCAAAGCAGGGCACAGATTACAGTGAAGAGCAAGGGCGTTGGGGCGTCAGTGGGATGTGGATATAATACCAATGATTAGGGTGGTAGGAATACAGTCATTTTAAATAAGAGTTCCGACATAATTGGCCATAGCTAGTTCAGCTTTCATGCATGCGTTGGGTAGTTTTACAAACTTGGCGATATTGGTGTGGGTAATCTTTGATTTGGGATTCTGCGCTACCACTTCCACGTGCCAGATGGCGTTATTGACGCCTTTGTGGGCTTCAATCAACATATTTTTTTACCTTATTGACTTTTGAGTGAATAATGGGAGGAGGGATTCCTCCTGTGAGCATCGCCACTGATTTGGCAGCAGCTTTGCAGAGAGGACAACAATCTGACTTAGCCGTTGCTTCAACAGCCAGCTGGTGGTCGCTGCAGAATGTTTAGGCGTTTTTCTGAGGGGCCATTTAAATGAGGGGGTAGCTCATCATCGTGGTCAATATATACAAACTGCTAAATTTGTATATTGTGGTCTTAAATATATTCCTGGACTCATTAATTTCAGCCAGTAATCCTAAGGAGTTTGGTTGAATTGAATTGGGTAGTTGGCATATTCCTGAGGTTTGGTTAGTTTATTATTGATGCATGGGATCAAACTGGGGTCCAATCCTGTGCTTGATTGGATAGAGCGTTTGTGGCACTGTGGTGAGGAGGAGGCTGATTGGTGGCTGTTGGCACAGCTGCAGCAACAGAAGCTTGGGGGGAGGTAGGATCGTACCCCATACCAAAGCTGGCATGGGGTGGGCAGCAGATTGGAAGCTTGCGGACAAAAACTCAGCGCTGTCAGAAGCAGCTATGGATGGGCAATTGCATTTTGAGTGGTCCAACTCAAAACAGGATATACAGATTGTCTGTCCGCCATTGATGTGGGCCCAGAACGGATGGTCAGGGGCAGTGGGATGATGGCTTGAGGGGGAATTGACAGTGCAGTTTTTTTTATTCAGGGCTGATTGTGGCATATGCCTGAGGCCCAGCGAGGTGTGTGGCCCCATTTAAGACTACAAATTTGCAAGATGGGGTTGGAGCCATAGGCTGCCTAACCTTTCATCAGCTCCTGGTGGAGCACCTCAGGGGGAAGGTGGTTGGGAAAACCAGTGAACTGAACCACCAAAGTGGTATCCGCTGGGAGCTGGGTCCAAATTGTGGGGAGAGGGTACCCTGGAAAACCAGGGGCACAGATTCCGCAGTGGCAGCATCAGCTTCACAGGTGAAGATGAGATAAAAGTATCCCTTATAGGGGCTGAAGTCAATAAAACTGTCAGGTTGCATCACCGCCTGAGCCATTTTGATAATGGCTTGGTTGTGGAAGGGGAAAAGATTCCTATAGTTGACCCTAAGACCACAACGCATGTTGCTCCAGGGGAGCACCAGGGGGCAATGTGGCACCACTTGGGCTTGAGTGAGGTGGGTGTCAAGATCCTTTGTAGGAATAAATCATCCCAGCGGTTTGGTATGACTGGGAAAGCCAGTCTGAGCGCGTTTTCCTGTCAGACAGAAAATGGTGGGGGGAGTTTCGCCGCTGCCCCACACTGGGGCAGCTGGCGGGGAATCTGAGGACATCAGAGTTGAAACTATAGTAGGCAATTGAGATTTACTTTTCCATATAATTTGCTCAGAAAGTTATGCCAAGCAGAAAGAGATTTCCAACATTCAGTATCTAAGCTACGCTAAATCCAGAAAACCATATGACATTCTTGATAGTTGTTGTTCTGAATTTTAAAGCCATCTTTTTAAAATTAGATACTATTTTGGTTATAAAGTCTAATTTCTTGCCTTTTTTGTTTTTGTTAAGCCTTCCAAGTTTTAGGTTATTATAGAAATCTTTATTTGTTACATTAATCTTCAATTTAAGTAACCTCTTTTTAAGAAATTATGAAATTGATCAGGAAAGAACTTAAAAATTTTCAGAAAGAAAAATTTAAACAGATAAAACACCAAAATAAAAAGTTTAATGGAAAAAATATCTTAATTCTTAATATAAGGAATAGATAGTATTACTAGATTAAAATCTCTTTTAAATTATTAGCTAAAAATTTGTGGATATTTTATCATACAATAACTCAATTTGATTGTTGTTATAGTAACAACTTTACTATTTTTTGTTTAATTTTGTATAGAACTTAATTATTTCTAATAAATATATACCCTATGGCTTTACTAATCAATATGTATAAATGAAACTGAGAAGTAGTAATAAACTTGCTGTTTTTTAAATATTCAAATCCTGAGTGAAATGCACATCTTATAATATATGAGTGGTATTAGAATCAGATAAGTTTTAAAAAATAAAACTAACTGGTGAGAGATTCATTTTTTCTTTGTGCTTACACAAAGACTATCATATGGAAGGAGTTTAAGTCTCAGATTGTTAAGGAAAGTGGGGCACATGCGGTTGTTGAGGGTAACGCTCTAGGTAAAAGCTACAAAAAGAGGGCAAAGCGCCAAACAGCAAGAAGCAACTATCCTAGATTATCAACTGTTTGTTTACACATATGAATTAATGAGATAAAACACATACTAAACTGACCTAGAGCATTAATGGAAGGAGTATCTTAGATCTGAGTAAGTTTGGGTAATATTAAAATTTATTGGTGAGATAGGAAGCTGTAGACTTAATGGGGTATTTAATGGCATCTGTACTGGTTTTGAGCTCAACAGTAGGGCCAGGAAAGAACCGCTAACTAAGGCCAACTATTGCATTAAGGTTCTTAATCAAGTTTTGTGTTTATAGATTTTTTAAAACAGGGTAAAGTTTAGTATAAAGTACTCTTTATTTTATTGAAAGTAGCTGAGTAACTGAGTAAAGCAAAAATAATTCTCAGCTGCAATACTACTAAATAGAGGGTCTCAGCATAATAGTTCTCTTGACTGACGCCAAAGTTAAAAAATGGGCTCATAGTTGTAAACTAGTGGAGAGGTCAAAAAACAAAAAAAGATGGGGCGAATATAGACTATTTTATTAAGTTAGAAAGCGTTTATATTTATAGAAAGTGTGGGGACATGGTGCCTCAAGGACCTTTGTGGCCCTGTACAATAAGAACATTTTACTGCCTTCAAGATCAACTGCCTGGTTGCCACCCTCAATGTTCTGCATTGTCCTCATGACCACAGCGGTGAGGCGCGCCTCTCAAGATTTTGGAAGAGGGATGGAATTACTGAAGGTGCTGCCATCAATTCTTGTGCACATGATGCTTCTTAATTGAATCAGGTATTGGGCCTTCAGGGTAACATTCCGTTCACACTGGTTTGAGAGTTGATCTACTGAGGCTCAATTCAAGATAAGGGATTTTTACTCAATTATAATCTCAAATCCTAAAAGCGCCCCCCTCAAGATACTGTTGGAGGGGGGTATAGGGCTGAAGGAATCGGCCATGTACTATATTCACCACTGTCCCCTGATTGACTTTAGCAATGGAGTACTCTGAGTTTACCTTATGAATGACTAAGGTCCAAATTAAAGAATGTCAAGCTTGTTCTGTTGACCTCCAGGTTAATGATGATAAAAGATAACGAGGTCACTTAATTCAAAAATTGGTAAGGAGGGTCAGCTGAAATTAAAATGAGATGTCTCCCTTTATGTGGTGGTGACAATGACTTGTGTAGTTAAGGCTTGAAGCCAGACTATTTCATTAGCCTAAGCCCTCATAGTAAAATCAAGTTCTCAGGTGTGGAGGTATTGAGCAATGGCAGAACGCTACTAGGTAACCAGGGTGCACTCCCATATAGAGCTTCAAAGGGGGGCATCTTAGTGATTTGATGATAGCTTATTTTGTAAGCAAGAAAAGCGCTGGGTAGATAGTGATTCAAGCAAGCAGGATAGGAGGTGGCCAACTTCCATAAAATAGATACAAAGGTTCTGTTAGAAAATACCACTGCCTCATTGGTTGATGGTTTGTAAGGGGTGGTGAAACTCTGGTTAATACCAAAAAGCAAAGTAAGCTCTTGGACTACCTTTGAGGTGAAATTTCATTTCATTTATTGTGGGGAAGGCCGACCAGGGGATGGACACTTCTGAATGTAGACACAAAAGAAAACTTAACTTAGTAACAGGGAAGGCACCCCAGAGAAGCGATGCTAAATCTTGTTGCCAGCGGGAACGCCACTATGGGGAGGAGGAGGGAACGTGTAAAGGTGCCATAACCACAATTGAACACGTGTGGAGGAAAGGGTCTGAGTTGATGAACCAAACTGGGAACCAGGAGGAGACCAGCTGACAGTGACGCGGTGGGAGGTACCCAAACATCCAGGCCTGGAAGTGGTCCACCAAATGGGACCAGAATCTGTGGACAGCTTCTGGGAGGGTGGGGGTGGATCCTGCGATGGCATCCAGGACAATCATGTGGATAGTCCACATGGTAATTGCGACCATCAGAGCAAGGAGGGAGGGTGGAAGAGGGGATACCATGGATATAGCAAACATATCTCTTGACAGACTGAAGGGATGTGTTTGATCCTGGCCAAGCAGACGTTGAACTTCGCGCCATATCGCTTTAGAGGTAGGGCACTTCTCCAGTCAGTGGAACAGCGTTCCATACTGGCCACACACGATGCAGGATGAGTGTAAAGCGTTAGAGCGCTCAGCCATACAGTACACCCGCCTCAGGCAGCGCCACACATGGGAACAGATTTGAGGCTGCAACAGAGGGTGGTGTGCATATTTCCAAATAGTCTTCTGGGTTTTAAGGGAATAAGGGATATCCATCATGTCCAGGTAGTCCACCCTGGATAGGACATGGGGCCGTGTGGGGATCAAGCCATCTTGAATGGGAGCCCCTATACCTCCTGTGTGAATCAAGGAGAGGGGCGGCCTCTCTGGGCTGTGTGTCCATTAATACGGATTCTCCACTCAGCGCTCCACATGGAGAGGAGGATTCATTTGTAGTGGGTTTTAGTACCATGAGGACTTATAGCCATGGGTGGGAAGCCAGATATTTCATCAAGGAGTGAGGGTTTGATAGTTTGTTAAGGCCCAGGGCGCGGGAGAAGTTGGAGCGGGCCACGCGGGACCAGTGTTGGGAGGGGAGCGTAGGGGCGGTGATGGCCACAATCCAGGTGACCTGGATCTTAGCATGGGCTTTTAAGTCGAGCAGCCATGTCATCATGACGACGAGGGCCAAACATGACCTCAAGCCACACTGGCGGTGGGCGGCCTGACCATAGCCACCCATCTAGAATGGCATACAGATTTGAAAAAACCTGGGGAGAAGGCGATTGCGTGGGCTCCAAACCAGACTTTGGAGAGGAGCATAGAGTTGGCTAAAACAACCCTACCTGTAAGGGAAGTAGGGTGGTCTCTGAGGGAGGCGATGTGCCTCGTCACGTTGTCTAGAATACGACTTTCTAACAATGCTGAGGCATACTCGCCTGCCTCCACCCACACGCCCAGATGGCGGACAGGCCCTATGGTAGGGCGTGGCACGAAGGGGAGCACAAGTGGTGCAGTGCGGGGTGATCAGTGAAGGCGAGCACATGTGCGAGAAGATGGGCCAGGCTGGGCACTGGTCTCTGGGGCCCAGCAGGTTTGATACCAACCAAGGAGGAAGATTTTGGTTTTGGGAGCGTTCAGTGCAGCATTACTTACCCGGGAATACTCCTGGGTGAGAGCTTCAAGCGCGCGTGCATCTTAATTATTAGACACCCCGACCACACAATCATCTGCAAACGCCATCATCTTGACTGGGGCTTGGCCTGGTGCATGGACCCCAGTGAGGCGGGCATTCACGTTTTGAAGTAGTGGGTCAAGGCTGAGGTTATATAAGTATGGGCTAAGGGGGTCCCCTTGGCGTAAGCCCCTTTGAGGATGGACTACTTCCGTGAGGAAGCCAGGGCCACGCACTGCCATTGTTGCAGATTCCATAAGCAGCATTGCCCAGCTGATGAAACGAGGGGGCAAGCGGAATTAGTGGAAACAGGCCCTGAGGTATTCCCAGTTTACTCTATCATAGGCCTTCTGTTGGTCCAAAAATACAAGTGCCCCAGAGGCCGTGGACTGACATGCATTAGCCACAGAGTGCATGTTGTCCCAAATCAACCTTCTGGGTATGAAACTGAATTGTTCTGGGGAGATGGTGGCAGATGCTACAATCCCTAGACGGTTATCCATGATTTTAGTTAAAATTTTTTTATCCATGTTAGTTAAAGAAATGGGGCGCCAGTTGGCTAGGTCTAGCTTATCCCCTTTCTTGAAGAGTGTAGTGGTGAAGGCCTCTTTCCCTCCTGGTAGGAGGCGCGTTTCCAAAAGGCTCTGGTTAAGAGAGGCAAGCAACAGTGGGGATAGATATTTAAAGTACTTATTATAGAACTCATACAGAATGCCATCAGGGCCTGGGCATTTCTGATTTGGTGCACCGCGGATGGCGGATCAGAGTTCATTTGGAGTAATCAAATTCATTAACTCCAGGTATGAGAAATTGTGTGGATGTGCAAGCTATTGAGAAATTTCGCCACTTCAGCCAGCTGAATTGGATTGGATTGGTACAGCTCAGAGTAATACTTTTATATTTCAATCGCCACTTCACCCGACTTATCCATGATCGAATTATCTGACCTCCGCACCTGTGTGCAGGCCATGCTCTGTCACGGTGCAAAGAATTTTTTAAAAAAAATAAGCAGAGCACGTGCCACCCTCTGTAATGTGTTTGGCCCTGTACTGAACACAAACCTGATGTTTGTGTTGCCTTTCAAGCGCGTTGAGGTGGGCAGCTGCTTCTGCCCACTTCTGGCCCCAAGCAGGGCTGTAGCCTGTGGCTGGGATGTTGTATTCCAGGTGTCCCAACTCTGCCAGAGCGCGCGAGATGATGGCCGATGTAGCTCTTGAGCGTTTGAAGGAGAGGTTGTGAGCATGGCGGGTGGTATCCTCTTTGAAGGCTGACCATGTGTAAATTGTGTCCGCACAAAATGGTTTAATAAACTCTTTTGCTAAAGTCACTGATTCCACCCAAGTGGAAAATCCTGGCGACGCCAGTTCAGGTGGGCGGAGTTTGCACCAATGTGGAGCCCTAGCCACTGTGACGGGTAAGTGGTAGGTTATCAAGACCAGCCGGTGGTCAGAGAAATCAATTTTTGAAGTGTGGAAGTGGGAAATATGAGATCAAAATTTCAATGGCGTGAGGATAAGGTAAATGCGGGAAATGGACCTTAATTGGCCATTGTGAACGTGAGGGAGCGTCATGTTCTTAAGTAGTGGAGCCTGTTGCGGCAGCATGTCTAGCAACCCAAGGGTGGCCTTTAGAACGCGAAGTTTTTCATGACCCTGGGGGGCGTGGGATGAGGAAGGCCAACAGTCCGTGGGTGTGTTTAGCCAACAGTTCATGTCGCCAACTATGAAAGGGTCAGGGGTAACAGAAGGGATTTGACCGATGAGAAAAATTCCTGACACTCTCATGCACAGGTTAGGGCATAAATGTTGATGATAGCATGAGCCACGTTGGCCCACACAAATGTAACAACGAGGACTCAGCCATTGAGGAAGGATTCAGATGATAAAAATTTAAAAAAATTGTTTTTCTGAACAAGCACCCCACAGTGCTCAGACCAGAAGGATAGGGAAGGGAGGATCATGGTTTTCCAAGTGTCCTCAGAACCTCACGGACAGTGGGACTCCTGGATGGCCAGGATGTCCATGGGTAGTTTTTTTGTAAAGAAACTCGGTTTCCTGGTCTGGGACAGCAAGGCCTTGAGTCTGGCGATATTCAACGTCCCTAAAGTGAAGGCTTCCCCCATTGCACCTTAAGTGTGATGGGGTGGGCACCCAGGCCCACCAGCCTCCTCTGGATCCCCACAGGCCTTCACAGCAGCGTGGGTGTTTGCAGCAACACTATCGGTAGATTTGTTAATTTTAGCAGACAGGTTAACGTTGGCTTTTGCCTTCACTTTTTGTTTTCCCGCTGTCAAATGAATATTTTGTGGTGCGGATGAGTTCAGTGCACCAACGTTTGGGTCAAAGAAAAATTTTCAGGTAGGTTGGAGACCAAGTCAGTTTCAATCAGGGCTTGGTTGAAAATGTTGGGTAAGATTGAGTCACCCAACGGATCCTCAGATTGGGTGGCCCAATTAGCTTGGGCCTCCCAATCTGATTGGTTGAGGGATTCCCAAGTTGCTTCTGCCACGAAGGTTTTGATGTCCTCCTGGCATTGGGAGTGTGGGATAGTGAAGGTGACTTTGGCCACTTCCTTGGCTGCAGCCCTGCGGGCCTGTTTGGCCTTCTTTCGCTCTTGAGGGGAGACAGGCTTTACTAGTAAGTAGCAGCCTTGTGCTCCCCATGGAAAGGCCTCTTTGGTACTGGTGGTTGGTTCATAGTGCGCCTCCCCGTTGGCCATGGCCATCGAGGGGTGCTCTTGGAATGTGATGCCCTCCTTGGTGGGGCATGCGTGTGCCTTGTGGCCATACGTGTCACAGTGGGTGCAGATGGGGGTGCGCTGTCTACGGTTACCTGGAAAGGGTGGGTGGTATGCTCTTCGATATTAACATAAGTGGAGTGCGGGATCTGGGTTAGGTCCTTCACGATCTCCTCAATTGGAGTCAGAACTGCAATGGCTTTGCCAGTTCACAGGTGTGGCATCAGCTTAAAGCTTCTCATCTTGAAGGATTGTATTTTGCCATATATGGTGAGACCATCTTTCAAGTGCTGCTCCAGAATGTCACGTTTGACTTTAGTGAGCAAAAAGTCAAATGTGAGGAAAATTTGGTTGGATTTTGTCCATCTGGTGCGCTTGGCTTAGATGACCTGCTGCCCTTCAGGGAGGTTGATCACAACGCGCACCGCAGCAGCTTCATCTGCTGCCTCCTTGTTTTCAAAACTGAGATCCAGCCAACTGCATGACATGGAGTGAGGTGTGACGTACACCGCGGTCAGAAATAAGTGTGCACATCCCCACAAAATTTTCCCATTAAGCTGTTGTTGGATATCCAGGAACACTCAGACTCCGTATTTTACCAACAAGAGTGGTTGAGAGTGTGGCATGTTGATGTACTGGTTACATCGCGCCTGCTAAGTGAGGATTTCTGGGGAAATAGTAACCGCCAGTTTTTTATTTTTATCTAATCCGCCAGTTTCTTTGGGGCATATTTGAACGTTGGAGGTTGCAGGCCTACCACCTGTGCCTCTTACCTTACTTTCCCAATTGCTCCCTAACATGGGCGCAGACTAATTTCCTATGCGAGATTATTGATATAAAATTCAGACTTGAATTGAATAAGTTGCAAAAGTGATTGCAATGAGAGAGAAAGGTTCCCTTTGGGGTGAAATTTAGCCCATTGACAAAATAAAAGTTTGTTGTAATCCCTTCTGGGTAAAAACGGATAAAATAAAAAAAGAAAGCAATTCATTTCACAGTGGCAGTGGGGACAAAAAACACTTTCATCCATTTTGTTAAGTGGTCCATGGCTAGGAGGATAATTATGGCCATACATCTCAGTGGTAAGAGGGCCCACTACATCAATGCTAACAACATTGAAAGGACCCAGCTGGGAAACGAATGAGTGCTAATATTGAGTACAGGCTCAATCTTGGTATTGGCAAGTCATAAAAGCTTCCAGGACCCCATGGATGGTTTCTACCATTTAGTCCCAGTAACATCGTGCCTTAAGCCACTTGTGAGTCTCATTTACTGCCCCATGTCACACAGTCACATGCCCCTCTAAGATAACATCAGTTCATGAAGAAGGGCGGATATAGGGGAGCCATTTATTATTGATCCTTTTTTTCTATAACTGTCCTTCCTTGATCTGAGTGTCTCAGGTCATTTTCCAGAGCTCAGATTGGGTCTTAGGAATCTACAACTCCCAACGTTCTGGTTAGCCAACCAAATTTTACAGTTGTTCTTCCTCAGCGGTCAATGCGGCCAGTACCAGCATTCTAAAGAGACCATCAGCATTCTAATGAATTGCTCCCACGTGATAAACAATAGTGAAATTGTAGCTCTGTAGCCTCAGGGCACATCTGACTAATTGGACATCTGGGTCCTCCATTGCTGCAGCCATCAGAGCGAGGAATAATCAGTGACAATGGTGAAATGGGTGTCATAGAGATATGGACGATAGTGCTCAATTGCTAACAAGATAACCAGGAATTCTCATTTGGAAATGCTATAGTTCCGTTTGGCCTTGCTCAAGGTCTTTCTGAAGTAAGCAATTAGGTGATCAACCTGATTTTTATTGTGCTGGGCTAGGATGGCCCCAACGGTGACATCACTTACATCCATGAATATCAAAAAAGGTTGATTAAAATGTGAGTGAACTAAAATGATTTTAGTGCAAAGAAATGGTCCTTGATGAATTAAAAGCCTGTTCTTGGCTTTTTTTTCTTTCCTGTTACTATCACTATTAGTAACATGATTCTCCACAAATTATCCAAATTTGACAATCAACCAGGAAAATGAGCAGATTCGTACACACCAACACCAGCTGAGCAAAAGTGGCCAGCGCAAAAGGACCTAAACCCACCCAACCCATTGGAGAAAAATGCCCCAGAAGTACATTGGGACAACCTCCACCAAAAAAGGGTGAGCATAGCGCCGCACCCAGAGTTTTGCAATTTCTACAAAAAAATGGGCGCTTTCACAAAAATCGAACATTCCCAACCCTTGTCCTCCCTCAAGCATGGCCTTATGATTATGGTTGGTGATACCTCCCTCGAGTCATGGGAAAAAATGGGGAGGCCTTCTCCGCAATTTTCCCAAACACCATCTTGGTAAATATAAAAATTTACATAGAGGATGGGTGGATGTTGGGTTCATGACTGCAGAGGAAGTGGTGGACGCAGAAAAAACCAACTTTTCTGTAAAAATTAACAACAAAGATCACATTATCCACATGGTGCACACATGATGGAACAAGGCAAATGACCTATTCATCATATTTGACTGACTCCCAAGCACCGTGCACCATGATATCCTCAAGGACAAGCTTCACGTGGGCCTTGAAAGTTATGAAAAAATTAAACAATTTGAATTCGAAAATTCGCCCTCCTGCCCCACCTATGCACAGGGAAGGCAATAGCCATTATTGAACCTGACCAAGATGTGGTAGAGGATATCACCCTTATTCCACACATGGCGACCATCAACCTTCCTGATGGCAGCATATTTTGCCCATTCCACATCACACCATAACACGCTCCACCCATATGCGGCTTCTGCTCAGCTCTAGGCCACAAAGACCACGCATGCCCCATCAAATGCGGGGTGGAAGCACCAGAATTTTGTGAGAATGATATGGATAAAACGAGCCCAACCTTTGGTAAAATAAAGGATGCCACTTCCGCCTTCCATTGGGGCAAAAGAGCCAAAACTAATTTAGTTGAATCTGTTTTGTTCAAGGATCGTCATCAAGCACAGGCTGCCCACAAGCAGGCCGCAAGTTCCGCCAAAACCCAAGCCCACACCATGATTTCCCTGGACCAGATTTGGTCAGATGCCATTGCAGCATGGCGAAATAACCTTTCAGCTCCCCCACATAAAATCCAACAAAATTAAAGCAAATTTTTCAAACAAAACCAATTAGACGCCTCCAATCACACTGAAGCAGAACCACCATGCACCACTGTGGATCCTCCTAGCCAATCACACGCAACCAACAACAAACTGGTCCATGAGTATAATATGGAAGATCATCCCAGCCAATTACAAAGCAACAACACTCCCATACAAAACCCAGTTGCCCTGACACTTAGCTTCTACACATCTAGCCCACAGGTAAGCAGCGGAAAATTTTACGCTGGTGGGGCACAACACAATCAATGCCAGAGCCAAACCCCATGGAGTAATCTGAGCCCAAAGAAACCAAACAAAACCAATGCTATGACCACTGAGCAACATGCTGGAACCATTCTGGCTGATCAGCCCCAAACTCATAGTATGACCCATGCTGCTAAGGAATGGGGTGACCCCAGTGGGTCGCCCCAACATTCCTGATGTGCAGATTACCGCAACCACCATAGGGATGCTCAACATTGCAGGAGCCAAAGCCCCCACATCCTGGGCCAAAAAATGGCTTTCCTGCGCAATATCCCCATGGACATCTTGGGCGTCCAAGAACCCCACTGTCCACAGGAGAAGGAGGAGTCATGGTCAACCATGCTCCTCCTGGATAAATCCTTTTGGATGTACCACTGTGGAGTGGTAATTTGATCCAACTGCAATCCTCCAGTAAATATCTGAAGCACATCCTCCCTCCTGGAGGGACAGCTGTTTCTAACGGATTTTTAGTGGAATAGAGAAAATTTTGCTATGGCATGCATATATGCCCCAAATGATCCAAAAGACCGCCAAAAAAAAAATTTCTGATATCCTCTTGACCCCTCTTGCTGAGACAACGTTTTTCACGGGAGATTTCAATTGCTGACTAAATCCCATAACTGACCACTGGCCTAAAACAAAGGCCATACCCCACAGCCACATGGAACTTTGCATACTAAAGGAAATGCTGGGCCTGTATGACACCATCCCCAAACAGGCCACCACGCTGGCCAACATGATGAGGCCCCACTACAATAATAACCAACTGGTCTCGATGACCTAAATTGACCTGATGCTCGCCCCTGTAGACTTGCATCAACGTGTATCAAATTTTACAACAACAATTATCCCCCTCTCCAACCACTGAATGGTTTCAATAAAACTATTATCTGCAGCGAAATACCAAAAACCACCAACCTGGAACAAAGTTCACCCAAGCACCATCCATCTTCTGGAGCTTAAACTTTGGATCAAGATGGTGATAACAACACAGACAAAAAATGACCACCTACAGGGAACCCTATCGCTGAGTGGGAATTTTTCAAAACTAGAGTAACCAAGAAGGCCTGTCACCTGAACTCTAGAAAACTGACCGCGATGTCTGTGACAATCAATAAGGCTATCAGACATCTCCAACACTTAGAAAACAACACACCCCGCGAGGGATACAGCCCTCAATGGGGATGCCTGTGGTTCCAAACATCCGCGCAGGTTAACTCCCCTCTTTAGAAAACACCAACACTATGTCAGTGTATGGCACAAATCAAAATACATTCTATCCGGTGAAACCCACAAAGCTAATTCTTTCGTCACTTTAAACCAATCTCAATCTTGGCGACCTGCACACAAGTCCGTCGAGCAGATGACACACTGGCGTCCACACCATCTGAAATATCGGCCAAATTACACCAATTTTACACTGACCTGTACATGGCAGATTTCGTGCACCTATCAAAAAAAAAAAAATTCTATCATCTGCTAGTATTGACAATATAGCTGATAAATCAGACCCTGCCAAACCCATCACTAGAGAGGAACTATGGGAGGTAATAAAATTAACTCCGCACCACAAGTGCCCTGGGCCTGATGGCCTCCCATATGAATTTTACAAAAAGTACTTTGATTACATCGCACCAGTTCTATCAGCAACTATGAACAAGTTCCTGGAGGACACAGCCCTTCTACCTGGCGGCCAAGATGCATATGTGGTCACACTCTTCAAAAAGGAGACCAGGCAGACCTAAACAACTGGCGTCCAATTGCTCTCACCAACACTGATACTAAAATACTAACAAAAATCTTAGCTAAGCGTCTGGGATGCATTGCACAGACAGCCCTCTCCCCCCATCAGTTTGGTTTTTTTGCAATCGCTCAATTTGGGATAACATTCACACCATAGCCAACATCTGCCAAGCTAACCCACAGGCGCCCTTACTTTCCTGGACCAAAAGAAAGCATATGACCGAGTACACTGGAACTACTTGGAACAATGTCTAAAGGCCTTCAACCTACCATCCCGCTTTATAAACTGGGCGCTCCTCCTAACACACTCAGCCAGGTTTGCAATCAGAGGCACGGGTTTCCTAACTGACACCATCACCCCGCAAAGGGGCCTCAAACAAGGCGACCCGCCTAGCCCCCTACTATACAAATTCATCCTTGACCCTCTCCTCCGCATATTAAACTCCAAGCTCTCTGGAATCAGGTTGGAGGGACAACTACCAACCAAAATGCTCGCCTTTGCTGATGACTGCGTAGTTGGCATCTCATTTAATAGGGATTCCAGAGCTATTGAGCGCATTATTCACCAATATGAGTCAGTGAGTAACGCCAAGCTGAACAAACAGAAAACAGAGGTAATTGTAATGGGCAAATTCAACTCAAATTGGACCCTCCTCCCACAACAGACCAAACCAACCCACCACACATCCTACCACAAAACAAAGATTTAAGTCAATAAAACCACTGTGATTACCCTTCACACCCCACCCTGCCACCAACCCAGTCCGTCATCTGGGAATATGGCTTGAGGCTTGTGGATACGCAATTGACACCATTGAAACCAAAATATTGGACAACATCACAAAAAGAATGACAAGCATTCGAAGGAGTAAAGCTAGTCTAGCCGGAAGGGTTGTGTTATCCAACTCCCTGATCTTGTCAAAGTTATGGTTTGCTGCTCACGCAGTTCCTTTCTCCACCAACTTTGCCACCGCAGTCTACAAGCTCCTGCAGAACTAGCTGTGGTCTGGATACCGCGCACCAGTCAGGCTGGAGACCATGTATGGCCCACGGAAGAAAGGCGGGATGGGGCTGCTCAACTTCACGGAACAAGTGACGCAAATCTTTGGCTCATGGATAGCTATGCAACGTCGATCAACCCGCTTTCCCCCCACTGGGCCAAGGCAGCCCAAACCAACTTTGCAAGGGCACTACACCTGAGGTGCCCATCCAACCCTACAACACTGATGAAGTACCTAATAACACACCCAACAGGCACAGGACTGCACAACACCAACCGCTACTTCAAACGCGTCCTGTACACCCTAAGACAAGGGATTGGAGTTCCTCCTATGCACAGCAATCTGAAGATACTAACCCGCCAATAGAGTATATGTGACTCCACAGAGGACAAACTGTGACCAGTTCACCTGCCCCACTACCACCTTTCCCCTATCCCGGATTGACTATCTAGATTACCAAGACGTTCCATATGACTTGCGCACCCAAAGGAAGGTGTGGGACCTCATCACTTGCCCCCTCTTATCCCCACAAGTGAGCTCCACAGTGTGGCGCTACATGCATCGCACGTTTAGAACAGCTGACCGCACCTTCTCAATGTTCAAATCATGCGCCATCTGCGGCAGACCCAACATGCTAGCCCACCGCCTGGAAGAGTGCCCGCCGTCCAAGATTATCAGGGCGAATGTGATGTACTTATTCCATCAATCACCATCAGCTGAATTCTGATTATCCTGAGATATCCTAGCACTCAACACAATCTCACCTATCCCCCAGATGCTAAGGGCTTTGATTGTGAGTATTGCAATTATGGTCCATTCAAACAATTGCCCTTGATGCCTTCAACGGATCTTACACAACAAAATCCAAGCTATCGTCAGGTTCCACAGCCATTTGGCCGACCACTTCCAAGCCTGGATATTCGGATCACTAAAACACAAATGGAAGAAACAGATGGGTAACTGGCTACCAATCTGGTTCCTTCAATGCGACACTGAAAACTTCACAATCTCTATAGGCGGTACACCCTACTAGCCCCTGAGCTGTCAAGTCTCTCAAGGTCATAGTCACCCACAACCCGTGGCTACTAGCCACACCCAAATGTACCGTGTCTTGTACTATCTTTCTGGTTCCAATTCTTAGTGTGCTCCCTCTCCTTACTTTCCCTACATATTGGATGTGTCAGTCCCCTGGTCGGCCATCCTCAAATAAATAAAAAAAGCCTGTTCTTGTTTCAGCCGCCACTCAAAAAGCACGTTCTTCTGCAGGAGGTAAAATAGGGGCTCAGCAAGGTCATCAAACTGAGGGATGAAATGACAATAATATCCCACCATGCCAAGTTATATTTGAATATCTCTTAGGATCTGTGGCAACATTTTTTTTCAATAGTGTTGACTTTGTCTGGATTGGTCTGGATGCCATCTTTCAAGATCTTATGTCTGAGGAACTCTATTTCAGACTAGAATAAGGAGCACTTTGAGGGTTTGAGTTTTGTCAAAGCCTTCCTAAGAATATTTAAGACTTCTTGAAGGTGCTCCACGTGACCATTGAAAGTTCGTGAGAAGACAATGATATCATCAAGGTATATGAGCACACATGATATCTTTGAGTCCCTGTCATCCCATACCTGGTGCGTTGGAAGGTTGCTGGTGCGTTACAAAGGCCCTGGGACATCCTCATAGGTTTGAATATCCCTTCGTTGGCTAAGAGCGCACACTTGGCTCAGTCTTTGGGGTGATCTCCACATGCCAATACCCACTAGCAAAATCCATTGCAGAAAAGTATTGTTACCTAACAAGCAAGCGGAGAGAGTCTTCAATTCAAAGCAAAGAATAACTGTCTTTCTTAATGATAGAGTTGATCTCGCAGTTGTCCATCACCACCTGATGACTCCCATCCTTCTTTCAAAATAATATGAGGGGAGGCCCAAGGGCTGCGCAAAAGCATCAATAGTCTGGCTTTGAGTAGTTATTTGAGCTATACCGCCACCTGGGCTTCTTCAACATTACTTTTCTGGTAAGGTTGGGACTAAAAGGAAGGAGCGTCCAAAGTCTCCACATGATGTAGAACCCTACTCATTTTCCCAAAATCGTAGGTTGAAGCCAAAAAAGGTCTGAGTACTCCAATAAGTCTTTAACTTAGCGCTGTTGTTTTCCAGTGAGCTTTTTTCTGATATAAGTGTTGACTAGAGCCACTGATGGGGGCATCTCCAAACCAAAATCCTCAGACTCCCAAAGCTACGGACATCATTAACAGCTTCTACTGGTAGAAAGCGAACATATGTGGTGGTACTATTAGGTCCTACTACCATAGGTTTATCAGTAAGGTTAGCCAACAACACTGATATGAATCTGGCATAGGCGGGATCTAGAATTTCTATATAGATTAGGACTCTTTGGCAGATAGGTTACTTAGACCTCATATCTTCAACAGGTATCTGGAGGGGATGTTAATGTGGACCTAGGTATTTAGTATAACTTGAGACTTCAGAGATATAGTGGTCAGCTTGGGTAGATAGATTGGCATGCCTTCATGGCTCATCAAGGGCATGTGGGAGCAACCGTACTGAGAGCCCCTTACATGATACTTGAGTCAATCAATTCAGCTTTGCTCTCTAATAGGCAAGCCTGAGCCTTGACCTCCGTTTTGGGGTTACATGAGGTCTCAAAGCTTCAGGAAACCAGATGTCCCAGAAGGGATAGAAATTTTTAATCATAATGTATTACCTTGGAGTTTTCTTAGAGAAACTGAGTTCCAAGAAGAAGTTTATAGCTCGGGTTATCCAGTGCAACAGCTGGGGTATTTACAGAAAGCTTCCAAAATTGGATAGGTATGGAAGAATAGGCCCCTATGGATAGGGTACACTGTGGTCTGTCCATGCTGTATTCCATGTAATGTGGAAAATCTGGAGAGATCTTGATACGTTTCATCAGTTTGTACAAAATAACATTCAAGGGGAACCACTATTGACGATGGTGAGAACTGGAATTTTATGAATTTTAACAGAGACGTGGGTAACCAGACTTCAAAAACTGTGGAGGTAGTGTGAGAAACATGGCAGAGTCATCAGAAGAAGAGTAAGCAGTATCAAGTTCTTTATTATCAAAGGTTACCAAAACTTCTTCTTCAGGTACAATAGCTCCAGGTTCATTAGAAGTCATAAATGACTCTTGAGGAGTGGTAGTTATGTCAACATGGAGCTCCTCGTCCTTCATGCTGATGGCCATTTTACCACCTCCTCAGAAAGTCGTTTCCAGCATGTCTTGGTGCTGTGATGGAAGCCATTGCATTTATACATCAGGGCTGAGGATTTTTCTGGTTTTCAATAACATGGACCTTGAGGACAGTTAGAGGAAGCATAGGTGGTGGCCTGAGGGTGTAGGGTCAATGTGGGGATCGTATTAAGCACTTCCTTAATTTCCTGATTGTAAGTAAATTCATTCTTCTGCCTGATCTTTTGCATTTAAACCTCATAATAAGACCCCAATGTGGATATGACAGCGTTTATGGCGTGATCCAAAGTAATGCAATTTGTGTTTACTAAGGGCTGCGCTTGGGCGTAGAAATGGCAGTGAACTCCACAGGGCTCTCTCTTTTGTTCAGGCGGATACCCATGAATGTTTCTTTTTTATTGGCCAGGGTTTGGTTGCTTCCAAATATTTGGACTAAGGCGGTTTGGACCTGTTCCCATGTGTGGCATTTTTGTAACAGTTGAAAACGTCCCAGTTTTTGACCGCCATCTTACCTTCAGATTGGCGGATTCAAAGTTGACAATGACAGTTTCCCAATATAATTTCCCTCAAGGTAAGAGTTTCGACTTGGCGTACTCACTAATTTAACCTCAGATGTAGGGCAGTTTGGAAACGCGGAAAGATGACATAGGTAAGTGAGGGTTTTGACCCCAAAGATAACCTTGTTTTACTTATTAACAAAAATAAACATGCTGACAAATTTATTCTGATGACATAGGGCACCGCGAATGACACAAGAAAAAAACCAGAGTATTTGGCAGATCAGTTTGCTGCCAAATCTCAATGTTTTTGTGGACACAAAAACTATGTTTGCTGCGGGATACCAGGTAAGACAAGGCAAGCGTGGCCCTGAGGCTTCTAGAGAGACCCATGCGAGGGAGGAAAACAAGAAAGAATACTGGACTAAGTTCATAATCATGTGGGCCTTACCTTTTAAGGCCGCTCTTCTGGGGAGCCCCTCCGCACTTTTCTTTGTGCCCCAGGGATCATGAAGAATAGCTCAGGAGGGGCACAGCCCAGCGCCGAGCCTGCATGAACCTCAAAATGGCGTTTTGACTCAAAATTAGGAAATCCGAATTTTTAGGTTGAAATGTAATAATTGGTTCAACCCAACCATTACAATTTTAAATGTGGAGTCATAATCTCAAAAGTGGTGATGTTAAGGCAAGAGTGGATATGCTTCAATTTTTGCCGGTCAGTAAGCCTCTTCCATGGAACTCTCATATCTATATAAGAAAAAGGTTATATTTTAATGGTTGGGGGCGAACTTTTCCTTAAAACTAGCTTTGAAATTAGTTACAAGAGGAATGGAAAGACTATCAACACCAGAAACTGGTACAGGCTTAAAAACTTTGGTCTCTGCATAGTTGTGGTGAGCCTGTTAATACAACCATCATCTTAGGCTCTCAAGATCCTCTTGGATATCATCCCATATTTGGTTGAGAGAGGATATGGAGGCCTTGTGAGTAACCTGTTCTTTAATTGTTTGAATGTCAGCGTGCTGAAGAAGAAGCTGACTTTCTAAATTGTAAATTGGGTGTCAAACCCTTGGCAGGCTTGCTTGATCATGGAAATGTGACTATCAGTAAGATTGTTAAAGTCACTAAGACTATTCATCTCATCCGACTGGGTCTAAATTGAGACCCTAAGGTCAAGGGGGACTCCATCCACTTGGAGCTTACATCCTTGGACTACATTATGAATTTCATTCCATAAAGCAGCTAGTGCTGCTAAAACGTTTTTATTCCAGGGGTTGTTGGGGTCACTAGGAGTAGGCACTACAGGACTAGAGGGCCCTTGAGGCCCACAGGGACCTTTGGGACCTTCCAGTTCCTTAGGCCCTTCAGGTCTCTCATTCCTAGAGGCGAAGTCATGAGAAGCCAGCTCCTAAAGGTCCTGCTGAAGAGTCCACACCAGGTCTTCACTTAGTGGAGGCGTTAATTCAAAGCAGCCTCAATGAGTTGTACATTCAGACATAGCTGGTCCTTAAGGTAGCCTGAAATTCCAATATCCAACACTGCAAGCTGGTTTTGGGCTTCATTGATTATTCATCAGTTATTGACAATGGCTTCTAAATTGCCATGGATGAAGTAGGAGGCCTTGTTATAGAATTAAACAACATGGGATTTAAGGTTTTTGTAAGATCTAGTTGTTGTGATCCTTCATTATGGTACAACTCAACTAACTGTAGGAGCTGATGAATGGTAAGATGGATAAAAATTAAAAGATAGCACTCGGTTTCCAAAGTCAGTTATCCCACTGGTAGGTGGGCCAAATTATATAAAACCCACATGGTAGAAGGCACCAAAGAAGCGCGGGAGTGACTTGAGTGGCCTCCCATAGAATAGACGCCATTTAGTAACTGTTGGATAATTTCGTGAAGGTTCTCATATTGAAGTTGGTACTGATCACCATCAATGGAAGGTAGAGTGAACTGGAATGTGGCCTGAAACTCTAAGCTTTCAGGCTACATGGATGTACTTCATATTTTGTGGTACTAATCCATCAAGCAACGCTTCTTGACCAATCAGAAAGTTGAAACTCTTGACTGCTATTATTTTCCATTGTTTGTGATAGACGTTTTCACTTGAACAGCTCAGAGCCCCCTGTAGTGAGCACCACTTTTCTCAGTACAAAAGTTCAAATGACTGACGCCAAAGTTTAAAAATGGGTTCAAAGCTATAAACTAGTGGAGAGGCAAAAAACAAAAAGATGGGTCAAATATAGACTACTTTATTGAGTTAGAAAGCGTCAATATTTATAGGGCGAGTGGGGACATGGTTCCTCAAGGACTTTTGCGGCCCCATATGATCAATATTTTTCACTGACTTCTGGATTGACCTCTGGTTGGCGCCCTCATCGTTCAATATCGTCCTCATGACTGCAGTGGTGGGGCTGCGCCTCTCAAGATTTGGAGAGTGGATTTGTGATTCCTGAAGGTTTTATCAATTCTTGTGCACATGATGCTTCCTGATCAAATCTAATATCAGTGCCTTCAGGATAACGTTCTGTATGTGCTGGTTTGAGAGTCAATTTACTGAGGCTCAATTCATAATTAGGGGTTTCAAATCGCTCATCATCTCGAATCCTGACAGGGGGAGTTTGCAAAAAATTAAACAATTATAAAAAACTAATTTAAGCTAAAAAACTTTTTGCTTATCAACGATATCAAAATTTTCTGAACGTGGCCAAATTTGGTTACCTTGTATCTAGTGATTTTATGAATTTTCAAACTGATTTTTTCTGATTTTCAGCTGCTCTTGCAACATTAGCATCAGGCCTGACTGGTAAAGCAAGAGCCCATTTTCAGACAATGACCTTAAAGAGATATATATTGTCTATCAATAATTTTTCCCTTTGCCCATATGACTTCAGATGCTTACCTCAGGAAGGTCATTCTACCCCAGGAAAAATGTCACTAACTGTGACATCACCTTCCACTCTTGGATGAGGTTACACTCTGCCTAAAGGGACATTGGCTAAGGCAAAAGTTCTTATGAGGGGGTGTAGCTTCATGGCAGCTAAGGGAGCTTGGTAAGCAGGACTTATGACGTCAGGGAATTTTTGTGGAAATCATGGATCAGCTCCTGAGAATTTAAGCAGTCTTTGTGAGACAATCAGCTGTTCTCAGTATCGTCATAGCCTTTCCAGGACACCAAATAATGGAGGCAGCGTTAAGGTAGACAGGATATGAGGGTGTCATCGATTTTATATTAAAGTCACCTTCTACAATCACTGGCTCAGGTTGGAAAGACATAAGATAATCATATGGAGTCAGGAGGCATTTGTGGAGGGTGCTAAACACTTTTGTAGAAGGGGGTTGGTCAATTTAATAAGCTGATGGGTCAACCTCACTTATGATCCAAAGAGTCAAACACGCTTGAGGCCTAACTTACATCAGGGTTGCTTCAATTGTAGGTTCTTAGCATTAACCATGATCAAGTCGCCTGGCTTGTACTCAAGGCCCTTGCAGCGCTTGTGGTCAGCATAAGCTTTTTAGATCCTCACAAAATCAACTAGATATTCCTTCACCACCTGGCGTATGTCTCTGAGCTCTTTGGAATGCTCATTTGCAGCAACAACGGTAGACTATAGCTAAGGGACTCAGGTTGAAGCTGGGATTGTAGCCATAGTTTGCAAAAATTAAGAGGTGCCCATTAAAGTATGAGTTTGGTTATTATAAGCAAAGTGCACCAGCGGTAAATGAGAGGCCCAATTGTTCGGTTCTTTAATGAAAATTTATATAAGAATTGCTCTAAAACTTAGTTAACCCACTCTGTCTGTCCATATAACTGAGGTTAAAAGGCTGTGAAGCCGCAGGGGCGAATATCTAAGTTGGAAAGCAAGGTTTTTCATAAGTAAATCTGTGAATTGAGAGCCACTATTGGTATTAATTTCTTTGGGATGCCAGTTTAAGCAGAAGATGTGGTCTGCAAAAAGATAGCACGTATCTGGACAGAGTTGATAGTACTATTGCAAGGGACAAAGTGGGCCATCTTGGTAAAACGGTCCACTACCACCATCAATACGTCATAACCCTGGGACATGGGAAGTTTAAAAATGAAATCCATAGACATTGACATTCAAGGGCTCTCAGTGGCTTGTAATGGGACAAGTAGGTCAGCGCTCATATGGTGGCTGTCAGACATTTGCCCTCACAGTTGAACAAGAAGAATGATGTAGTCAAGTTCAGCTGAAAAAGGGAATTTTCAGCCATATGCAATTATCTTAGAGTAAATCCCACAATAATAAAATTAATTTTAAAGGAAATTTTGGCCAAAAGTCCCTGGCCAAATCTTGGTGGAACCCCAAAAATTGGGATAACATGAGTTTGAAACCTCTATGGGCACTGAACGTAAAATCCCCCAGTCAGATTACTACAACCTCATTATGGACTTCAGGGCTGCCATCAGAATGCACTCTCCTGACCCAAACAAAGTCCTCCAATGCACCTGCGCGGGGACCCCCCCTTTTTTATAGGCTTGGTGAGGGTCCCCCAAGGTGCAAGAAATTTCTCAGACAGTGATTGGTTCAAGTTTATAAAAACGTTACCTCATGGGTACATTCTGGCTAATCACAATTCCTCTTCTTTTGCTCCGCTGCCCTGAAGTGATTTTCTAAGTTGTGATATGCTATTCCTGCGTATTACCTAAAATGGAAAGAATTGCAGCTATTCCAAACCTATCCCTAAATTCCTCTGACCTTCAAAATAGTATAAATACTAATAGCCGAAAATTGGAAGGACACTTTTCATTTTAACCACTGCGCTTACATTAAAATTATAAAAAACCAAACCTTTATATTTATTTATTTTTATTTTTATTAAATCCTTTGTGGGATCCAGCAGTGTAGTATCAAGCGAGCATACCTGAGCTGGATTCCTACAGTGGCTAAGTCTTGACTGATTGTATGTTCAACAGGACTTTGTAAATTTAGCCACATTAGCAACAAGGCCTTTCCAGATTAAGGCGCGTCTGAAAAACTCAAGCGTCTTGTCCTTGACAGGGTGACCAGCAGTGGGTTGATCATGGGCTTCAAGGATCACCTCCTCTCTCAAGGGTCAAAGTGGTACTCACCATTTTCCCTGATGAAGGATGGCTTATCAAGCAGCTGGTAGCCCTTGTTCAGTGGTTTGCCATTTCTCTGACAGGCTTGCTTGATATTAATGTAGTTTTCTGACAGGGGCTGAGACATCCTGACTCTGGTTGAAGTGCCAGTATCTCCTTCCAGGGGCTCCATCACAAGCAAATTGGGGGGTTGGCATATGGATTTTCATTTAACTGTTCCAGCATAATTGACACCTGGGAATTATGGCATCAACTAGCTCTAGATCTAGGGCAAAGGCAGAGTTCCATAATAAAGCATCAGGTAGCAAGTTTGGGGTACTCTTAATGAAATTGTAATGGAAGCTGACTATGGACAGAATCTCTTGCCAACTATGCTGGTGAGAGGTCAGCTTCTGGGGGGAGCGGTAGTAAAAAAAAGCCTGATGGTCAGAGAGGGCAGTAAAAGGCCACTAGAGCCGTGCAGATGTTGACGCTAGTGCTATAAATCTTCAACCACAGCAAGTAGTTCCTTGTTTTAATGGCATAGTTAAGCTGAGACAGGGACATCATAGAGAAATAAGCAATGGGGCACTCCACTCAAGATTTCCTTTCTTAAAGAAAAACTGCTCTCACTGCAAAGTTATAAGCATCAGTGATGACAATAAAAGGACACTTTGATCTGCATGTGCTATAACATGGCTAAACATGAGTATGGACTTAATGACGTGTAACTCGGCGTTGCATTCTGTGGTACAGCTGAAAATCTACTTCCCATATGCGGTTTAGAGGGGGGCAGCGACTTCAGATAGCTGCGGGATGAACTTCTTGAGAATGTTACAAGTCCCAAGGAAACTGCGCAACTCTGTGGGGGAGGAGGTAGTAGCCCAGTTGTGGATGGCTGTTCCTTATCAGGAACAATCATTTGGCCATGAGAGAAAATAAATTTAATAAGAACTCTACTTTGGGTTATAATAACTTGCACTCGATAGCTTTGATAGTAAGGTTTGCATTTGCTATCCGCTCTAAGATAGCTACAAAGTAGAAGGTGCGGGACTCTGAATCCAAGGAAGAAGACCATTATATTGTCCATGTAGGCTATTGCGCAGGATCCCATAAGGTCTCCAAGGACAGCGTCAATGAACCTTTAAAAACAGGTGGAAGTGTTCTTCAACCCAAAAGGCTTGACCCTGAACTGTTATATGCCTTTCCTGGCGTGGAAAGCGGTCAACCACTCCTAACTTTCTTAATAAAGATCTGGTTGAAGGCACTTAGACAATCCAGCTTTCTAAAAACTCTAGCTTTATAAACATATCAGGAATTCTGTTGCTCCAGAGAAAGTTAATGGGGTCAGGTGCTGTGACATGGTTCAGATTGCCTTAGTCAACTTGAGGTCAAAGGGGGTCATTCTATTCCCACAAATAGAAGAGGAGAGCACACTGGCGAAGATTTTAAAGATATAACCCTTGGAGAGCATGTCATCAGACCAAATGTCCAAGGCGGCCCTCTCCTTAAAAGATAAGGGGTAGATGGAAGAGGATATCAAGATGAGGTCACCAATCAACTTGAACTCAAATTCAAACTTGATGTGCTCAGGAAGCGGGCGAGCCTTAGAGAGATAAAACATGTCCGGATAAGTTTTGATACACTCAGGCAGGATAAGTGTGGGAGCAGGGGTGGAGGTCGGTTGAATAGAGGCCAGGCAAACCTTGAGAGAGAGGCCCCACCTCATTGGTAGCGCCATGCACTTTCATAAGACAAGGGATGATAGCTGGAAATCCTCCAGGGAGATTTGCGTGAATAGTGGTGCCTGCAAGATTGGTGAGGATGTCAACGCGTCTCCACCAGCACACACCTATAATGACATGGTACAAGAGGTTTTTAATTGCAAAGAAGGTCTCCAAAAATTGTCCATCACCTGCAACAAAAGGAACAGGGGACGGTACTTGATATCTGGGGAAATCTTGAGACACCCCGCTATTTACAAATTAACTTGCCACTAAGGGCAGGTCTAAGGCTTCCACGATCTCTTGGCAATTAAGGTTCTCAATAGCACCAGTATCTACCAAGTGAGAGCTTGGAAATTTCTTCCAGAGGATAAGAAAGTAGCTATGAACAAGAAGTATGCAGACAAGAATTATTAGCCTAGGAGCCAAAGGACTATAAGTTAGCTCCAAGACCTGCAGGGGGTTGTAGATATGAATATCTCCAGAGCATTAAGCTGAATATAAATTCACATTGTCAGTGAGTTGCTCACGGGATGATAAAGTGGTGGGGTAACTTGAAGCTCTATGTTCAGCATGGGAAGGTCTTGTCAAGGCAACCACGCCAGTGAGAATGGCTAGGCTTCTGGAGGGATCAGCCAAAGATCTTTCTTCAATAATTTTTCTATAGATATCCAAACATTTCTGAATGGGTCAGCCAAGAAAGGTGACTGGTACAATAGGAAAGAGATACTCCACCTGACTAAAGGAGACTACAGGTTGGGAGGGGAACTTATATTTTAAAACTGGCAACAGAGGTTCTAGAGCTATAATAAAGTGAATGCTCTGAATCAAACTAGATAGACTTAATTGCCCATCTACTTTTGAGGAAAAATTGAGGGGTACTCCGTGGAGTGCAGAAGTGCAGGGCAAGTGGCGAGGAGACCCAACCTATGACAGAGGTTTCTCTCATCTGTCAGTGATCTCCTTCCAGTTTAAAACAGCAACTTTATAACACAGTGAGGGATATATGACTAGGTAGGGGGTGCCCATGACGGCCAAGCTCTCACTGGGATAGGTCATAATGGGCTCAAATATGGCGGGGGGTCAGGATTAACAAGAAAGGTTTCTGCAAAGGAACACTGGGACAGAGTTTTAAGCTCTAAATTCTGAAGTTCTGAGTTGCAGTTAGGTTTGGTGGTGCAAATGATATGGGACAGCATAGATGAGAGAATGGAGCTAGTTCAAGACAAGTAGGGAGATGATTATCTATAAGATGAGGGAGGCACCAATATTACTAGGGACTTTTGGAGGAGGGCCATTTTTAACTGTTTTAGCGATTCTAGTCTTGAAGCCTTTTCTTGTAATAGGCGTAAGTACTGGGCGGTAGTGATGTCTCCTTAATCCAGAGGGACACTGAAGTTATAATCCTTAAAGGTAGCAGGAGGGAATTCGCAGGGCTTATTAAATGTTTATAACCTGGGGAGATTACAGGAGGGTTCTATCAGTTTTGCTTAAGGCGAGTAACCACTGGTGAGCTCCATCAGAGATATCACAAAAGAGAAGTTTGAAAGAAGGACATCAGCTAGCTCCTTACCCTGAGACTTATAATGAGCCCTAAGGTTGAAATCTTTTTAAAGATCACCTTTTTAATTTTGAGTCCTGGGAGAAAGATATGGACAAGTTATTAGTGACAGGTACTGAACACTGTATGAGTTTCTTGAGTGGGGGAGCTGAGTAATGTCCAGTGCACCCTTTTATAAGGCAAAGACCAAGGCTAGGAGAGATGCAACAGTATCAACTGTCGCAACTCTGACAGTTGCACTTAATGGTGCTAAAGCTGAGGAGCCTAACATAGTGGCTGACTTCAGGAAGCTTAGTGCATCACGGTCAGCAAGAGAACAGGGGCTTCATAAAGACACAGAGATGGATGATACTTTGTTCATCAAAATAAAATAAGAACTTGAAGATAAATAAGATAACACATATATTCTGCTGAAATAGTACTTTATTAAAATAAGTCAGTAATATTTACTTTACTGTTGAAAAAGTAAAAGTGAGATCATGATTCATTGAGAATGGCGAAGAGTAATTCATTGTATATTCTTGATTCCCATGTGGTTTGTCCTTCATTGCATCCCATTTGGAAGGTCAGCTGAGCTTCTTGATCTCCTGGTAATAGATTAATAGCAAAAGTTAATTTGTATTAACCTTAAGTAGGAGCTCTTTTGATAGTCCATGTTTAGAAGTTTAACTTACTAAATTCCAGAATGAACAGCTGATGAAGATATTGGGAGCTTTGGGACACAGATAATAAAGTCATGTTAATGTGGCCTTGGAATTAGTTGAATTACACATGGTAACAAAAAGGACTTTTTGTCTGTTGCATGAGATTTTTCAACTGTTTCCATGTATTTTAGCATTGGTGATTCCAAATATGAAGTCAGTTTTCCTGTGAATGCTCTATTTTTATGCAATATAGCCAAGACAGAATCATCTTCACCCCTTCATATCAATCTTGTCTTGATGAAGCAATTTGTAAAGGCTCTGAATACTGAAAATGAATGTTTTCAACACAACTTTCTGCTTTTTCTGGTCTGTCATTCAACAAAATAGAGCAGGTATTTTGATGATCCTCTTATTAGACCCTTATATGTAACATGGAATTTGTCAGAAAGATCAATCAAAATGAGATGGCATCTGGATGTCTTTTTTAGCAGTTATTAAAAATTTCCTTGGTAACAAGAAGGCAGAAAACTATATACTTCTGATTA
Organism: Massospora cicadina; assembly: GCA_022478985.1. Classification (NCBI taxonomy): domain Eukaryota; kingdom Fungi; phylum Entomophthoromycota; class Entomophthoromycetes; order Entomophthorales; family Entomophthoraceae; genus Massospora; species Massospora cicadina. Next base: position 32,839 of record JAKSZP010011130.1, read on the forward strand.
AAAAAAGCTAAATCATTTTGCAATCTTGTATGCAACATGAGTATTAACATGCACTTCCTGAACAGCAATCATGATCAATTTTCCAAAAACCTTGGGGTATGTTAGAGATGAGCAGGGGGAACGCTTCATTAAGACCTGAAGACAATGGAAGAGCGTTATTAAAGGCGATGAGACATGTATATGATGGCAGACTACTGTTGGGGCATCAAATGAGACCATCCTGAGCAAGTCCACAAACACAAGAGCTAAAAAATTCTTCACTGAATGAGCTTTTATGCCCTCTAAATCACATTTCCGCATTAATTAATTGTCATCTTCCATCTGTATTTACATATCAATGCTATAGTTAAGAAAATTATATATTTGTATGTAATAGTGTTTTATGTCATATTTATGCTCAGAAAAAGATATTTTATTATTTTGCATTTCAAAACTGTATGCATAACTGTACGCCATTGCATATTTCTGTGTTTAACTGATTTATTGTATCACCATAAAGGTGATTAAGATAGTATCCCACATTTGTAACATGAGTTAAATGCTGGAAAATTTGAAAATTTTACATTAATGCGAAAATTTGTTTACTTTGAAAGGCAAAAATTGTTATTTATTTGGGGAAGGTTGACCAGGGGACAAGCACTTCTGATATAGTGAGAAAACTAATAAAATTTGACAATTAAAGACACTCAGAGGGTTCAAAGCCCCTCTTGTTGTCTCCAGAAATCACCAAGATTAGGACGGTAGGAAAGGGGAGTTATGCTGGCTTATTCTTGGATGCAGCATGTGTGATGGATAGGATCAACTTTTTAGGAACCATATGGGGAACCATGTGTTGAATGTCCTTCTGTTATGGGGGTCATAAGTCCAAACCGCCATGCTCAGAAATGTTCCAATATATGGCTGTGGAAGCGATGAATGGCTTCTTGTATTTTTGGCGCTGCTCCTGTGAACGATTTCAGTACCATTGTATGTATCGTCCATAGTGCTATTGCTACTATTAGCGCCCTGAGAGATGAGTGGATAGGAGAGTCCATGTTTATAGCAAACATGTTCCTTGCTAGGCTGAATGGACGTCCGTTTTCTTGGCGGAAAAGGCGCATGGCCTCTTTCCATACAGCTCCTGATGTTGGGCATTGTCCTAAACGGTGGGCTAGGCTTCCATACTGACCACATATTGCACATGATGTATGATTGGCATCTGACTGTTCAGCTGTTCGGTATACTCTCCTCATATACCTTCATACATGTGCCCTTATCCTGGGTTGGAGTAGAGGGTGATGTGTGTATCTCCATGCTCTTCTTTGGGTCTCCAGGTTGTAGGGTATGTCCATATGGTCCATGTAATCCATCCTGGCTATGGTATTTGGGCTTTTGCTTATTATATTGTCTGTGACTATTTGATCATTGATCTTCTGTCTGTGAGTTAGCCTTGGGCGTCCTCGGTGACTGGTTTGATCATTTATGTGAATCCGCCATGTTGCTCTTCTCATGGCTAGGATTATTCGTTTGAAGTGTGCAGGAGTGCCATGTGGCCCTGCAGCTGTGGGATGGGATGCCAGATACTTGATTAATGTGTTCAGGTGATCTGGGAATCTTAATTGTAGTGCACGTATGAAGTTATATCTTGCTGTTCAGCCCAGTGTGTATCTGGAAGATCTGGGCTAGTCACCTGAGCTATCCAGGATCCCAGTATATGGGTTGCTTGCTCTACATAATTAGTAAGCCCCATACCTCCACTTCTTCTAAAGCCAAATAGGTTTTCAAGGCGTACAGGGGGGTTGTGGTTGGACTAATCCATCCTTGTAATAGGGCGTGAATTATGTTGACAAAGGATGGTGAGAAAGCGATTGCGCGGGCCATGAACCATATGATTGATAGAATCATCAAGTTGGCTACCGTGACCCTTCCTGTTAGACCTGTTGGTGTCCATGTAAGGAGGCAATGCGTTTTGTTATTTTGTCTAATAATTGACTTTCCATAATGTAGTTAGCGTAACCTCCTGCTTCCAACCATACTCCCAAGTGACGAACAGGGCCAGCGGTGGCTTGGTGATGAATGAAAGTTTTAGTGAGTCATTGCTAAATTTTCGCCTCCTATGTCTGGTCAGGAGTTTTGATGTTTTACTAGCTTGTTGGCCCTGTGTAGATAGCATCCACTGGGTCTGATATTTTCCCAGGAGTATAATTTCCATTTTCTCAGTGTTAAGTGATTCGTTACTTATGGCTGAATAGTCATGTATTATCTTCTCAATTTTGCAAGCGTCTTGATTGTTGGATATGCCCACCACACAATCATCAGCGAAGGCCATCATTTTGACTGGTGGTTGGCCCTTGGCGTTGATTCCTTTGAGTAGTGTGTTTGTATTTCGGATTAGAGGGTCCAAGATAAAGTTGTAGAGTAGAGGGCTTAAGGGGTCTCCTTGTTTTAGTCCTCTCTGTGGGATGAGTGGGTTAGTTAAGAAGCCTGCTCCCCACACAGCCATGGTTGCAGACTCTGTAAACAACATTACCCAGTTTATGAATCTATTGGAAGCTTTGATTTTTGAAGGCAGGCTCTAAGATAGGTCCAGTTCACCCTGTCATATGCCTTTTGTTGGTTTAAAAAGACAAGTGCTCCAGAGGTTTTGAACTGGCAGACACTTGCAACTGTGTGGATGTTATCCCATATGGATCTTCTTGGGACAAATCCATATTGTGATGGGGATATCACATCAGTTGCATTTTTCCTAGTCGTTTAGCCATAAATTTTGTGAAATTTTTTGTATCTGTATTGGTTAAGGAAATTGGGCGCCAGTTGGATAGGTCTAATCTGTCTTCTTTCTTAAATAAAGTGACTGTGTATGCTTCTTTGCCTCCAGGTAGGAGGCATGTTTCCATAATACACTTGTTCATTGAAGCTAAAAAATTTTAGAGATGTTAGTAAAATATTTTTTTATAAAATTCATAGGGAATCCCATCAGGTCCAGGGCATTTCCCTCTTGGTGCACCGCGTACTACTTCACATAATTCCTCACGTGATATTAGGTTAATTAAAATGTTATTTTGAACTGCGGTGTCAATATGTGCGCTTCTAAGGATTTTTTCGATTTTTTTGTTTTGACCAGCTCAGATTTATACAAATTAGTATAAAACCTGTGCACTTTGGTCGCGACTTCTTTGGGTGTTTTTGCTATAATTTGTCCAATTGATGGACCTGTGTACAAGCTATCACATTTTTCTGGGAATGGAATTGGCGGAAAAAGTAGTTCAAGCAATTTTTTCCATCTTTTATGTTTTTGCCTTTATATTGAACTCCAACTTGGTGTTGGTGTTTGTGGTTCATGATGTTTAACCAAGCAGAAACCTCCGCCCATTTGTGACCCTATCTGTGGCTGTATCCCGCTCTTGGTATGTTGTTTTCTATATAGTTAATTTCAGCCAATGTGTGTTTGATAATGGCTGAAACTGCCCTGTGTCTTCTAGATGATGTATGTTTAATTTGTCAGGTTGTTGATTTTTTGAAGTTTTCCCAGATGGTTAGTGGGACCAATCAAAAGGGTGCTTGAAAATCCTGGGTTGAGAATGTTTCCTCCATCCAGGATTGAAATTCCAAGTTGGCTAAACTTTCTGGGCGTATTCTGCACCATCTGGGTGTTTGAGTACTTGGTTCCGCCAGTTTGTAAGACACCAAAACAAGCCAATAGTTGGATAATTCAATTTTTGCAGTTTAAAATTTTTGAATTTGGTGACAGAAAATTTATTGGTGCATTTATTAGGTCTATCCTCAACATAGAGACAAGTGTGCCATTGTGTACATGTGGGCGTGTCATGCTTTGTAGCAGGGATTGCCTTTTTGGCAGTGGATCATATAGTCCTAGGGTGGCCTTTAGTACTCGAAGTTCCACTTGCCCTTGTGGTATCTCCATTTTGTGTATGGTCATTGGTCCGTTTCTGGGTTAATCCAGCAGTTCATGTCTTCCATGACAAAAGTGTTTGCTGGTAGATTTAGTTGTGATAGGGCTGTGAGAAATTCTCTTTGGTCCTGTGCACCATTTGGGGCATACACACTAGCAATTGTGTGCACTTTGGTGTGCCATGAGAATGTTAAAGCGAGTACACAGCCATCCAGGAACAAATTTTTATCAATAAATTTAAAGTTTTGGCTCACGTGTACTACCACTCCACAGTAGAGTGACCAAAACAATATTGTTGGGAGGAGCATTTTTTCCCATGCCTCCTCCTCTCCCTGTGGACAGTGGGTTTCCTGCACCGCCAGGATATCCACAGGTGGGTTTCTTAGGAGACTCAACTTCTTGGCCTGAAATGTTAAGGCCTTGAATCCCGCTATGTTCAGCATCCCTATCTCTAATGAGACACCCGATGCGCCTCAGGAGCGGTTAGCAGGGCCTCCCAGCCCTACTCCCTTGCTCACATTGCTCTCCACTTCACCTCTGCTGCAGAGAGCATAACCATGAGTAGGAATTGGGGTGTATTCTGCCCCTTTCATCACCGCAGTTTTTGCTCCTCTATTGGCTTTGCTTGGTTTCAAAATGTTATTGCAGTGCTCTTGTGGATTTTTATTGGTCACATCATTTTCTTGCGCATTACATTGTTTATTTTCCTTCCCAATTGGGTTAACTTCCACATTTGCTGGGGGTGCACTGAACCCCAATTTCGCTGCATTCATTTACAAATCAGGTTCCGCCAAATTCAAACTGGTCAGATTAGGTGTATGGTTTTCCATGGGATTTGATTTGTTCATGGACTCAAAATCCTCCATGTCTTTCTGGATCTGCTCCAGCGATATGGTTGCTTCCACCAAGGCCTTTGCCTAAGCCGCGGCCAGCTTGCAAGCTTGCAAGCTTGTTTGGCCATTTTTCGTTCTTTCAGGGAAATAGGGTCAACTATTTTATATTGTCTGTGTTCTCCCCAGTTGAAGGCTTGTGTAGTATCTGTGATTTTAGCATACTCTGAGTCATCTTCGCCAATTTCCTCCTCAAAGAATTCCATTTCTCTCAGGCCTTCTTTGATGGGGCAAGCATGAATCTTTTGCCCAAAGGCCTGGCAGTGGTTGAAAATGGGGGGTGCGCTTTCCACTGTTGCACAGAACAGCTGGGATTTTTTTCCCATTGATTGTGAAGGATGCAATCTGGGGATTTTTGTAATATCCTCTACTACATCCTGGTTTAATGAAATTATTGCTATTGCCTTCCCCATGCTAAAGGCTGGCATCAGCTGGAATTGTTGAATTTTGAATTGTTTAATTTCTCCGTAGGCTTCTAAGCCTTCTCAGAGATGTCTTTTGAATACTGTGCGCGCCAGTGTAGTCAGAAGATAGTCAAAAATGATGAAAATGTCTTTGGATTCTGTCCAATGGGTGCATTTGGTCAGGACCAATTGCTGTCCATTGGGAAGGTCAAGTACCACTCTGACCTTCGCTGCATCATTCACTTCTTCTGCAGTTTTAAACCCAAGGTCTACCCAACCTCTGGGGATAGTATGGGTTTTTAGGTACACCGCGTGTGGGAAAAATTTTCGTTGGGCTTCGCTGAACTTTTTGCCACATTGTTGGTGTTTCTACGCCCAGGAAAACTTGTATCCTATGTTTCACCGACAACAGTGGTTGCAATTGGGATACTTTCAAATAGCTGCAATATTTTACTAAGAAATTGAAAAAACCCGCGGGATGCGCAACCTCAGGTTTTTTATTTTTGCTTAAATTTTCATTTGTACCTGTGCGCTTGGTACCTTTGGGCGGTGCAGGTCTAGGTCCGCTGCCCTTTACCACTTTCACCCAGCTCTTTACCTTATTGTTCATACTTATCTCGCCTAGTGTTGATTATCAAGTTATTCTTGTTTAATCAAATCAAAATTACTAAAAGTGATAGTAATCAGAAAGAAAAGTTTAAAGGAAAAAATTGTAGCTTGCAGAGAAAAACTAACTCTAGAAATGAAATCAGCACACCCAAATTAGTAAAGAACAAGTTTTTTGTCAATGCAAAAAAAATTTCCCATTGTTATTTGCATATAATATTAAGGTGATTATTGACTGAACTTAAAGTAATTCAGGTAATACTCCAAATTTGAAACCTAAATTGATGATGTAATCTTGACCTTAATTCAGGACTTATGGGACCATCTGAGTAGCTTGAAGGTCAAGTCCCGCACAGCAGTATATGTCAACCTTATCCCAGGACAAGGCTTACACCTTACATAGCGAGAATCCCAAGAGAGCCCCCTTAAGCCTTGTACAAGGGGAGTAAGTATTAGTCCCATCTGAAATAACTGACCTGATGAATTTTTGAATTATTCGTGGTGTATTCTTGTTGTAAATTGGCTGGTTAATCTTATCAGGTCCTTTGACTGATGCATTTCATCTTAAGAATCAAAAATATTCATCTGATGATGGCCATTCAAGACTTAGGAAGCTCAGTTTGGGTCAAGAAGTCACGCTGGGTCTTCACATTGTTGAGATCTGGGGACAGGTGATTGTCATCAGAAGAGTCCAACAGCAGCAGGTTTGACAAGTATTATTTAACAGTCTCAGAGCTTTTGGACTCCTTAGTGCACTTTCTGGTATTGCGGCAGTAAATGGGGGCTCAAGCAGGAGGTTCCATATTGAAGATGAGGATAATCAGGTGTTTTGGGTTAACTTGACATGGCAGGATGGAGTCACAAGAGTAATTCGTCAAAATAGATGAGTTGGGACAATGCAATTTTCATTTGGGAACTGGCATGAGCGGATGACAATGGCGTTCTTGAGGAGCAGGTACTGAAAGTTCTTCCAGCGTTGGCAACCTCATATTTGAAGTTGAAAGAAATGAGCTGCTTGGTGGCGATGTATTGGGCTAGCAACATCTGAGATTTTTCACTGCCAATAACTTTATTTAAATACTGATTATAATTCAGTAGTGAAGATTTAGCATTGAGAGGGTAAATCTTTCCCTTAGCCATGGTGGCTAGATCAGTGAGGTTGGTACAGGCAACCTCATAATGACTTTCAGGGAGTTCCAAGTCTTGGTTCCTAAATCTCATCTTGACCTCCAGCAGCTCATTATGATAGCTCTGAAAGTCTACCTTCATTTTGGCCAACTTACACTTTAACCATGAGAGCTCATTCTTGGTTTTCTTGAGGATGCTATGAGTTCCCATGAATTTGCCCAAGAAGGTTCACCCAACTTCAGGCCCTTTCCAGTTAGCTTCAGTTGCCATTTTTATCAATGAGTACCGGTTGCAGAAAATCTGGATAATGTTAGTTTGATCAGAAACCTCTTCAAGCTAGGGAGATCCTTTGACCAGTTCATTTGTGGGCTTAGGCTCATCCAGTGCAATTTCTTGGCTTTCAAAATTAATTAATCTATCAGCCTTAGATTGCAAGCCACTCAGATCAATTTTGGGCTTGAGTTTGTCAGAACCAGTGTTGCTTATGGTTTTATTTGAATTGATTAACTTCATAGCAGGCCCTAGTTAATTGAGATTGGCGCTATCCTAAGCTGTGAGATGAACCAGGTAATTTAGAATATTCGTTTCAGTAATATCTGGTCCAAATTTTGGAAGAGAGCTGTCAACATTGATGGGTGACAGTTTTGACAGTGAGGAATCATTGAGCTTGTCGCTTCTCAAGCTAAGGTAAGTTCCAGATATCTTGTCTGGAGCTCTTGAGATTTTGATGCGCTTGGGGAAATCAGAACTCACATGAGGTTCTTGAAGCTTAATCCCATTGTAAAGTTTGGAAATTAGCTCTCAACTTTTTCCAAATTGATCAGATCAATCATTCTGTCAATGCTCATTGGCCAAGTTTGATTTGCTGTTCAACACTTTTGTGTCCAAACAGGCAATGAGCTTCTTTTCCGCTTTCTGTTTTGAAACAGCAGAGTTTAATTTGACATTGAAAGATGGAATTTATTTTATATTACCTAAATAAAGATTAGAGTTAGTTTTAAATTATTGGTTTTTATTAAAATTTGAGCATTCTGATTGGTTTGATCTTCTCTCTTAAACTAAAGGATGAGTTGTAGCCTAGGAAATTTTATTGGTTTTGTTCAAAGATGAAAGAAGCTTAAACATTACTTTTTCATCACAGTAGACAGGTCCTAGCATCTTATAGCCATTCCTCTGAGTGATATTTAAAAAAGTTACTTCTCTCCTAGCATCCCACATCCTCTTGAAACGTGATACTTGATCCTTGTAATATATTAGAGCTTTATTATTCTTCTTGCTTTAAGATGCTGGCAGTTTACTCAATAACATCTTTTTTAAACTATTCAGAAATTCTTAACATGTTAAGAAAAGGTTTCAGCTGACTAAAATTTTTTGAAGTATACAAAGTCTTCTGGTCACAATTAAAGGTTACTTTAAAAAGTTGATCCCCACTGTTATTGTTCCTTGGCCATTCCAGAGAAGGTAGGTCAGAAGATCAAGATCTGAAGTGCTGATGGTAGATTATCCTTTTTTTACAAGGCTGAGGGCATCTCCTCAGGGTGCATCTCAAAAGTACCCCTGTAGTGAGCACAAATGTCGTGCTTCCACCTGATGCGCTTGTAGGTGCTAGCATTTTGGAGCCCAACATAGTGGCTGATAGTAAGAGTCTATAGTCAGCCAAGTTAACAGGGGCTTCATAAGATGCAGAGATGGACAAGACTTTGTTCATTAGATTAAAATATAAGCTTAAAGTTAAATAATATAACAAGTATTCTGCTGTAAAAGTAGTTTAGTTAAAATATATCAGTACTAAACTTTTCTTTCTCGTTGCAATCACTTTGCAACCTATTCAATTCAAGACTGAATCTAGTTTGATAATCTCACAGAGGAGATTAGTCTGCGCCCATGTCAGGGAGCAGTTGGGCAAGCAAGGTAAGAGGAGCAGGTGGAAGGCCCGCGGCCTCAACGTTCAAAAACGCCCCAGAGAATCCGGCGGAATAGACAAAAATTTTAAAAAACTGGCAGTCACTATTTCCCTGGAGATACTCGCATGGCAAGCACGTTGTAACCAGTACATCAACACGCCACACTCCCAGCCACTTTTGTTGGTGGAATTCAGAGTCCGCATGCTTCTGGACATCCAAAAAACGGCCTTATGGGAAAAATTTTGTGAAGATGTGCACACAATTTTCCTGACCGCGGTGTATGTTGCACCTCACTCCATGTCACGCAGTTGGCTGGACCTAAGTTTCGAAAGCAAAGAGGCAGCAGATGAGGCTGCAGCAGTGCACGTAGTGGTCAACCTCCCTGAAGGACAATAGGTCGTCGAGACCAAATGCATCAGATGGACAAAATTAAACCAAATTTTCCTCACGTTTGACTTTTTGCCTACTATGGTAAAACGTGACATTTTGGAACAACACCTGAAAGATAGTCTCGCCATATATGGCAAAATACAATCTTTTGAAATGCAACGCTTCACGCTGATGCCACACCCGTGCACTGGCAAAGCTATTGCAGTTCTGACCCCAACTGAGGAGATCGCAAAGGACCTAACCCAGATCCTGCACTCCACTTTTATTGATATCGCAGGGCATACCACCCACCTATTCCGGGTGACCATGGACAGCGCGCCCCCTATTTGCACCCACTGTGATGCGTTCAGCCATAAGGCGCATGCATGCCCCATCAAGGAGGGCGTCACATTCTAAGAACACCCCTTGGTGGCCATGGCCAGTGGAGAGGCGCACTACAAACCAACTGCAAGCACCAAAGAGGCTTTCCCATGGGGAGCACAAGGCTGCTACCTACTGGTAAAGCCTATCTCCCCGCAAGAGTGGAAGAAGGCCAAGCAGGCCCGCAGGGCCACAGCCAAGGAAGCGGCCAAAGCCACCACTGCTATCCCACACTCACAATGCCAGGAGGACATGGAAACCTTCACGGTGGAAGCAACTTGGGAATTCATCAACCAATCAGATTGGGAAGCCCATGACAAGCGGGCCACTCAATCTGAGGATCTGATGGGAGATTTGATCTCACCCAATTGTTGCACCCAAGCTCTGATCGAAACTGACTTGGGACCCATCCCAACTGAAAAAAAATTTTGACCCGCTCAACAGTGCACCAAACTCATCCGCACCACAAAAAATTCATCTGACATCGGGAAAACAAAAAGCAAAGGCTAAAGCCAATGCAACTCTTTCCGCAAAAATCAATAAAACTCCGATAGTGTTGCTGTTAACACCCACGCTGCTGTGAAGGCCTGTGGGGATCTAGAAGAGGCTGGTAGGCCCGGGTGCCCACCCCCTCACACCTAAGGTGCGATGGGTGAAACCTTCACTTTAGGGAAGTTGAATATCGCCGGACTCAAGGCCTCCCCGTCCCAGGCTAGAAAACTGAGTTTTTTACAACACAATTTACCCGTGGATATCCTGGCTATCCAGGAGTCCCACTGTCCATGAGGTTCTGAGGAAGCTTGGAAAACAATGCTCCTCCCATCCCTATCCTTTTGGTCAAAGCACTGTGGGGTGCTGATTTGGAAAAAAAAGTTTTTAAAATTTCTATCTTCATAAACATTCCTAAGTGGCCAAGTTCTCATTGTCACTTTCTCATGGGCTGATGTAGCACATGCAATCGTCAACATCTATGCCCCAAATGGTGCATGCAAGCGTCAGGAATTTTTCTTGTTGGTCAAATCCCTCATACTACCCCCAGACTCTTTCCTAGTCGGGGACATGAATTGTTGGCTAAACACACCAACGGACTGGTGGCCTTCCTCACCCCACACCCCCCAGGGTCACATAGAACTACGCGTTCTAAAGGCCACCCTTGGGTTAATGGATGCGCTGCCACGACATGCCCCGCTGCTCATAAACATGACGCATCCCCACATCCACAATGGCCAATTAAAGTCCATTACCCGCATCAACCTTATTCTAATGCTGAAAAAATTCTAACCCCACATCTCCCACTTCAAAACAACAAAAATGGAATTCTCCGACCATAGGCTGGTCTTGATAACTTACCACCTACCTGTCACAGCTGCTAAGGCCCCATATTGGTGCAAAATCCGCCCCCCCCGAGCTCGCGTCACCAGGATTTTCCATGTGGGTGGAAGAGGCAACTTTGGCAAAAATTTTGTTGCAACAATTTGTGCGGACCCCATTTCCACATGGGCAACTTTCAAAGATGACACCATCCACCACTATCACCATCTCTCCTCCAGACGCTCACGAGCCACATTGGCAGTTATCTCGTGCACTCTGGCAGAGTTGGCACACTTGGAGTCCAACATCCCAGTTACAGGATACAGCTCTGCATGGGGCTGGAAGTGGGCGGAGGCAGCCGCCCACCTCAACGCACTCAAAAGACAACACAAACATCGGGTTTGTGTTCAGTACAGGGCCACATGCATCACAAAAGGCAACAAGTGCACCGCACATTTCTTTAAAAAAAATTTGCACCACGCCAGAGTGTGGCCTGCACGCAGGTGCAAAGATTGGATAATTCCATTATGGAAATACCGGCTGAAGTGGCAATCAAAATGCAAAAGTATTACTCCAAGTTGTACCAATCTGATCCAATTCAGCCAGCTGAAGTGGCGGAATTTCTCAACCAAGCCCGCATCCGCACCATTTTTCAATACCTGGAAATAATGAATTTGATTACTCCAAACAAATTATGGACAGCCATTCACGGTGCGCCAAACTGAAAATGCCCTGGCCCAGATGGCATTCCATATGAGTTCTACAAAAAATATTTCAAATTTATATCCCCATTGCCGCTCGCCTCACTTAACCAAAGCCTGATGGAAACGCGCCTCCTACCAGGAGGACATGAGGCCTTTACTGTCACACTCTTCAAGAAAGAAGATAAGCTAGACTTAGCCAACTGGCGCCCCATTTCTCTAACAAACACAGACACCAAAATTTAACAAAAATCATGGCTAACCGGTTAGGGACTGTAGCATCTGCCACCATCTCCCCAGAACAATTTGGTTTCATCCCCAGAAGGTCGATTTGGGATAACGTGCACTTTGTGGCTAATGCATGCCAGTCCACAGCCTCTGGGGCACTTGTATTCTTGGACCAACAAAAGGCCTATGATAGAGTAAACTGGGAATACTTCGGTGCCTGCCTCCATCAATTCCGCCTACCCCCTCACTTCATCAACTGGGTAATGCTGCTCACGGAATCTGCAACAATGGCAGTGCGTGGCCCTGGCTTCCTAACGGAAGTAGTCCGCCCCCAAAGGGGCTTGCGACAATGGGACCTTTCAGCCCACTCTTATACAACTTTAGCCTTGACCCACTACTGCGAAATGTGAATGCCCAACTCACTGGGGTCCATGTGCCAGGCCAAGCCCCAGTCAAAATATTGGCATTTGCAGATGATTGTGTAGTTGGGGTGTCTAATAATCAAGATGCACGCGCGCTTGAAGCTCTCATCTAGGAGTATTCCCAGGTAAGCAACGCGGCACTGAACGCTTCCAAAACTGAAATCATCCTCCTTGGTCAGTTTCAGAACTGCTGGACCCCAGAAATTGGTTCCCAACCCGATTCATCTGCTCGCCCACGTCCTCTCCCTACTAACTCAACACACACCGCTCCACTGGTGCTCCCCTTCGTGCCACGTCCTACCATAGGACTGGTATGCCATCTGGGCATGTGGATGGAGGCAGGCGGATACACGTCAGCAGTAACAGAGTGCTGTATTCTGGACAACGTGATGAAGCGAATCGCCTCTCTCAGAGCCCACCCTACTTCCCTTACTGGCAGGGTTGTTTTATCCGACTTTATGCTCCTCTCCAAAGTCTGGTTCGGAGCCCACGCCATCCCCTTCTCCCCAAGCTTCTTCAAATCCTAGTATGCCTTGCTGCAAGGATGGCTTTGGTCAGGCCGCCCTCCACCAGTGTGGCTAGAGGTCATGTTTGGCCCTCATCATCATGGTGACATGGGCCTGCTTGACTTCAAAGCCCATGCTGCCAAGATCCTGGGCACCTGGATCGCGGCTGTCACTGCTCCTACACTCCCATCCCAACACTGGTCCTGCACAGCCCGCTCCAACTTCTCCCACGCTTTGGGCCTCAACAACTATAGAATCCCCACTCCCTGATGAAATACCTCGCATCACACACATCGGCCACAGGTCCTCATGGGACTAAAACCCACTACAAACGAATCCTACTCTCCATGCGGAGCGCTGAGTGGAGAATTCATATTAGCGGACATACAACCCAAAAAGGCCACCCCTCTCCTCAGTTCACTTAAGAGGTACAGGGGCTACCCATCCAGGATGGCGTGATCCCCATTCGGCCCCATGTCCTATTCAGGGTGGACTATCTGGACATGATGGACATCCCTTATTCCATTGAGACCCAAAAAACTATCTGGAAATCCGTACACCATCCTCTGTTGCAGCCTCAAGTCCGCTCCCATGTGTGGCGCTGCCTGAGGTGAGTGTATTGTACAGCTGAGCGCTCTAACGCTTTACACTCATCCTGTGTCGTGTGTGGCCAGTATGGAACGCTGTTTCACCGCCTGGAAAAGTGCCCTACCTTCAAAGTGATATGGTGCGAAGTTCAACATCTGTTGGGCCAGGATCAAACGCATCCCTTCAGTCTGTCAAGAGATATGTTTGCTCTATCAATGGCCTCCTCCCCTCCACCCTCCCTCCGTGCTTTGGTGGTTGCAATCGCCATGTGGACCATCCACACGATTGTCTTAGATGCCATCGCAGGCTCCACCCCCACCCTCCCAGAAGCGGTCCACAGATTCCGGTCTCATTTGGTGGACCACTTTCAAGCGTGGATGTTTGGGTACCTCTCACCGCGTCACTGTCAGCTGGTCTCCTCCTGGTTCCCAGTCTGGTTCATCAAGTCAGATTCCTTCCTCCACATGTGTTCAATTGTGGCTACGGCCCCTTCACACGTTTCCTCCCCCTCCCCATAAGTGGCGTTCCCGCTGGCAACAAGAGATAGCATCCCTTCTCTGGGGTGCCTCCCCTGGTACTAAGTTTTGTTTCTTCTGAGTCATATTCAGAAGTGTCCATCACATGGTCGGCCTTCCCCGCAATAAATTTAAAATATATCAGTACTATCTATAGTACTGTTGAAAGGTGAAAGGGAAATCATGATTTTATTGAGAATGGAGAAGAGTGATTCATTGTTCATTCTTGATTCCCATGTGGTTTGTCTTTCATTGCATCCCACCTGGAAGGTCAGCTGAGCTTCTTGATCTCCTGGTGATAGTTTCATAGCATAAGTTAAATTAGTCTTAACCTTAAAGAAGAGATTTATCAATATTCCAGGTTTAGAGGTCCAACTTACTAGCTTCCAGAATGAACAGCTGATGAAGATATTGAGAGCTTTGGCCACAGATGCTGTAGTCATGTGAATGTGGCCTTGTAATTTGGTGAGTTTTTAACAAATGGCATAAAAATGATTATTGGAATGATTAAAAGTGATTCAGGTTTTACTCTAAGTTGGAAAACTAAATTGATGATGTAAGCTCAAACCTTAATTTGGAACATATGGGACCATTTGAGTAGCTTGAAGGTCAAGTCCCACACAGAAATATATGTCAACCTTTTCCCCAGGACAAGGCTTACACCTTACATAGGGAGAATCCAGAGACCAACCCAGTGAGCGGTTTTAAAAGGAGTCAACTCTGAGAGGGCTGAGGCAACTCTAGCAACCCAACAGGAGACGAAAATCACAAATAAATATAGGCTTTTCCCAGATAAATTCAAGGAAAGTGGAGCTCAGGCAGTTGCTTAGGGTAATGTTCTAGATAAAAACTGCAAGAAGAGGTAAAAGTGGTCAAGCAGCTAGAAGCAACATCCTAGGTTATCTCCAGGATGTTTCCATATAAAATTTCTGGGTTAAAACTCACACCAAACTGACTCAGATTATAAAGGGAAGGAGTCCCTGTGAGCTGATTAAGTTTGGGTGAGTATCAAGTCAGATATTGGTGAAATAGGAAGCTGTGACTTGGCAGAATAGGCCGAGATGTAGTTGCTGGTTTTGCGCCCAACCTAGGGTCAGATAAGAACCTCAAACTAAAGCCAAATATCATAATGAAATTTTTATCAAGTTCTATATAAAAAAGTCTTGAAAACAGTGGACGACTTAGGAAGAAAATACTCTTACTTTTAATGAAAGCGGGTGAATATCTGAGAAAAGCAGAAAAATTCTCAGCTGATTACTACTAAATAAAGGGAGTCTGTAACTATCAAACGATTACCAAAAGCTGATTTGAGTTGAAAAGGTTTCAATTTTCAACGAGATCAAAATTTTTAAACTCTGCCAAATTTGGTTACCTCATACATAAAGATTTTCTAGATCTTTAAACAGATTCTCCCTGCTTTTCAGCCGTTTTTGCACCGTAAAAATTAGTCCTTACTGATAATGCAAAAACCCATTTTCAATTAATGACCTTGAAGAGATCAATTTTGTCTCTCAAGGGTTCTGGCCTTATTCCCAAGTAGCTTCAATTGCCTACCCTCTATAGTGTGGTCTACCCCAGGCAAAATGTCACTAGCTGTGACAAAGATAAACACTTTATAGAACCCTAAAATTTTAATCCTTGGAGTAATTACATAACTCATACTAATAGATTTTTGAGGATTTATGCTATAGCTCAGCTAAAGTTTATAAGAATTAAATTCAAGTATTTATGATATGGTTATGGCACATGTTTTTAGTACTAACTTGTGGTAGATCCTTTATGCAGAGAATTTTAGAGATACATATTTTCTTATAGTATAGAAATTATAGAATTTATAACAGATGAGTAATCTATAATAAACATAAAATATAAAAATCCCTTTCTAAAATCTTAAGTGTCTCCTAATGATGTTGAACGAGATATAATTTAAAGACAATTCAGTCTCAGATTTTGATACTGTAACTGCTTGTTATATAGTATAGCATCTTCAACAAAACATCATTAATTGTAACAAATTATAAGTTAGTAAATGATGGTAAAAATTTTTTACAAAAGATTATTAATATCAAAAAGGAGGAGGATAAGTTACCTAGCTTTTTAAAGGCTGTTGAAAATTCTATTGACAAGTCTTAAACTAACCATACTGTTAAATTTGAGGATCGCTCTCTTGTTTCAAAAAACTTGCTCTTCAAATAGTTAGTTTGGCCGAAAGAACCTTAATTTTAGCCAGTGTCTTATGGTATATTGACCGTTTAGAAGCTCAATAAGTTTATTTGAAGTTAATGCTTCTTCTGGTCAATTTGGGCTAATTTTTTCCTTTATGTTTGGGAACCTCTGCCAATGCAGGAAAAGGTACAGGCTGGTGATTTCTGACTCAACAGCTTGTGGACCCTCTTGTGGACAGACTCTGATAAAAATCAGGTAAAATAGAAATAATAAATATGTCTTTTAGAGGGTGATATGATTTAATGATCTTAATTGCTGATAAATTAATTAGGTAAGGCGCTGATATTTATACCACTAGGGCATCTCCTGGCCATATTTCAGACATTCAATTTCCACATATATTATTCTCCACATCAGTTCAGCCCTTTAACTGATAGAACTATGACCTTTTACTAGGACTATTGGTGGCAAAATACTATCAAATTTGGGAAGGTTTCAAGGTATAAAAATTACAACTTAGATGTGCAATAGGAAGATTTTTATTTCTGCTTGACATTGATTTTAAACAACTCTCTTTGACCGCTCAAAGTCACTTTTGAGCGATTTTAAATTTAAGTTTATTTATCCACAGCCATCTGCCCAAACCTATTCTTTGAAGTCCTTGGCTCTGCCGCCTGCCACCCCAGTGTGGGGCAGCAGTGCACCCCCACCTAGCGTTTTCCGCCCTGCGGGCAAGCGCGTTCAGATGGGCTCAAACAGCCCGCCCACTGCTTCCAACCGTTTTGTCCCCCCACGGGACTTAGCGCTCCACCTGGCGCGCGTCCACCCTTCTCGCCCCCATCCTCTCGCCCTCCCTCGCTCTGCTATTCGCTATTGCCTCAGAGTGGACTATGGGCATTTGTTCTCATATGCTGATAAGGCAATTATTGACCTAGCCACTACAGCCTTTGCGCCAGCTGGCTTTATAGACTTCCGCCCTTTTAAGGGCTACTTTGACATTAGTTCCAATCTGAGGAGGATGCTGAAGCGGCAGCACAAACTCCTCTAATTTATAAAAAAAACCCTATCACCACAA
>JAKSZP010011131.1:0-49777 GCA_022478985.1 Massospora cicadina
CCAGATGAAACCCAATCATCACCTTTAGTGGGGTTGTTGGTACCAGTCCAAAAGGCTGATAGGCCCTGGACTTCCCTCCCGGTTGATATCATTGCGGAATTACCTGCCTCTGATGGTTATGATGCCATCATGGTAGTGGTGGACCGCTTTACTAAGTTAGACAACTTTATTCCTTGCAGAACAACGATACCGCGGCTGAGATGGCTAGATTATTCATCAATCATGTGTTTGCGCTTCATGGGGTTCCCTGAGAAATTATCAAAGACTGGGGACCCCAGTTTACCTCCATTTTTGGGAAGAGTTGTGTATGACTCTTCAGATTCGCCCCTGCCGTTCAACTGCCTATCACCCAATCAGATGGGCAGACCAAACGATTGAATCAGAGCTTGGAACAGTTTCTTCGGTGTTACACCGCCGCAAATCATTCAGATTGGGTTTCTCACCTTTCTATGGCCCAATTTAGCTACAAAAACACTTTGCATTCTTCTATTGGTTGTTCCCCTTTTTTCGACAGCCATGTCTTAACCCCGCTTTTAACATGGAGCCCAGCTGTGGTTCTAAGGTTGAAGCGGTAATGGACTTTGCCAAGACTATCAAGAAGGTCCACCAGGGGGTTTCCACAAGTTTGGAGGCGATAATGAAAGTTTATAAAGAGAATGCTGATGGTAAGAGCCGTGTGGGTCCAGCGTATAAGAAGGGGATCTTGTGATTCTTGATGCTCATAACATTCCCATCAAAAAGCCATAAAAGAAGCTGGTTCCAAAGAGGATTGGCCCTTACCGCGTGGTTAGAAAGGTGGGCCATGCCTCATACCAGTTGTATCTTCCCTCTTCATTTTATATCTTCTCTGTCTTTCATGAGAGCAAATTGATGTTGTTCAAGGGCCCCCCACCAGAGACTCCTGAGGCCTATTTCGTGGATGGGGCGCCAGAGTGGATAGTGGAAAAATTAGTTACCTCCCGCCGTGTTAAAAGAAGAATTGAGTACCTGGTATCCTGGAAGGGTTTTGACGCGGCAGAGAACAGTTGGGTTCCAGCGCGCAACTGTGTGTAATCAGAAGATCTGATTGAAGCCTTCCACAAGCGTTTCTACCAGGCTGCTGGATCTCAACCCAAACCAACCGTTGCCGCCATGAAGTTGGCCCCAGCCCACAGGATCTTTTCTTTTGCGCAAGCTCCTGGAGGGGGGGTTGAGCCCTGTCGGGAGGAGAGGGTAATGTCATGGTTAAATGACATCATAGTGGGGACCAACTATAAGGATAAGGCTGGGAGCCAGGAGGCCCAGAAGGTGAAGCTTCAGGCCCTCCCTGATCTCAGGCACACACTAGTCCAACGCTGGGTATGGGCAAAATATGCCCAGGTTGGTACTATTGATGTGCCTAACGCCCAGCCCCTTACGTCAGCTCAAGCGTTAAAATGAGCAGTTACTCACTTAATGCAGACGGTTCAATTTGGTTAGTTGAGGAACAGGGTTTTTAAACCCATTCCATTTATGAAATCACACATTTGGGTCAGATCCAACTTCAATCAAGTAATTGATTGAAGTTGGTCTTAGTGTTTTCTACCAATTCAGATGGTAGTGTTTGCCTATTGGTGAATCAGTGCTTAGGACCGCTTTGGCAGACCCATAATTACCCTGACTCAGTTTAAATATGTTTCCTGCGACCAACATTCCTTTTTGGTCAACTTTCTAATAAACATTTTCCCATTTTTTCCATTTTACTTATGTCATTTCAAACAATCCTGTGTGTGGACCCTGTCGAGGAGGTCTTGCACTACATTCACCATATCATTTTACATATGATCCAGTTTGCCCCTAGTGCACCGTTGGTTTTCCCAGGTTCCCTTCACCTGGGACGCTTACTCCTTTCCTCTTTGTGCACCGCGTCATTTTTGGTGTGGTAACTTTTATAATGATTGCGCTCTTTTCCTTGAGTTAAAATTGCACCAGCACCCTCTGCTGGGCTCTAGTAACTTTGGTAATAATGGCTAGTTTCCATGAGTTGGCTCTGTGCACCATGCACCACCACGCTGGAAATAAAAGAGTTATAGACACTCTCCTTACAGCTTTGCCTTTGCGATTTGGTTCAGTTAGGGCTTCCGCTCCAACGGTGTTTCTGCCAAATAATAACTATGACATGATGATCAGTGCTGCATTTATGAGGAAATTTGGAGCCATGGTTAATATGGCGGAAGAAACCAATAATACTTTAGGACAACAGATCCCCATTTACTTTGCCTCTAGTGGAATCCCAACGGCTCTGTTCTACTCAGTCAGATCAATCTGGCATATAGTGACGGGGTGATTTCTGCCCAATATCAGTGAATAAAGTAGAGAACCAGAGCCCTCACCAACCAGATCTACAAGTATAAAGGTATTCCACTACAAGCAGCAAGCGCTTTGAGACTACCTTCTGGGCACCAGTGCATAATAGGAACTGAGCTTAAATTAGAAATCCCTGAAGGGCTATATGGGGAAATTGTGGGGCCCTACCAGCAATCATGGCTTGAACCCCATGTGGCTCCAGGGCTACTATTACTAGGAAATGGGGAAGTGAAAGTATTGCTAGAGAACCTACAAAAATTAGTCAATGATGATCCAAAGGCACCAAGTGGTTGCTTATCTACAATTGGCCCCTATTGATGAGAATCACCATGTTCATGATTTTGGATTGTGGGAGGATCTCAGCCTGCTGGCAAATCCAACATTCAGCATAATGGCAGTGGTTCCATGGGAAGCGCTAACTGGATTGTCAGCGGAACAGAAAGATAAGGCTATAGTTTTATTTGAAAAATACTGAGATATTTTTGCATCTGACAATCACAATTTGGGGTGCGCCCAAGGGCTGATGCATCAAGTAGATATGAGGGGATCACCCTTTCATTCAATTGCAGCCTATTCATTTTTTCAAAGATGGTGAAAGAGGTTGTCACCAATGAGCTAGATAAATTGATCAAACAAGGGTTTCTAAAGCTATCAAGGATTCTGTGGGCTTTACCAGTGCTTATTGTAAAGAAAAAAGATGGCATAAACTGGGTAGTCATTAATTATAAAAGCTCAATAGCGTAACAAAGAAAGATTCCTACCCCTTCCGCAGATTGATGATGCATTATATTGACTTGGAAGGGCTAATTATTTTTCTGCCATAGATTTGATATTGAGGTACTGGCAGATTGCATTGCCATTGGCGGAACAGGAGAAATGCACTATAATCACTTTAAAGGGGTTATTTCAGCCTACACGTATGCCACAGGGTTTGTGCAACGCCCTGGCTACGTT
Source organism: Massospora cicadina (assembly GCA_022478985.1). NCBI lineage: Eukaryota > Fungi > Entomophthoromycota > Entomophthoromycetes > Entomophthorales > Entomophthoraceae > Massospora > Massospora cicadina. The sequence continues at coordinate 3,280 of JAKSZP010011131.1, forward strand.
CCAGCTTGCTATGGACACAATCTTGGGTGATTTGAAGATGTCTTGCATTTTTAGTTTACCTTGATGATATCAACATATTCTTGTAAACGTTTACAGAGCATATTGACCATCTGGAACTAGTTTTCCGCCAACTTGCAGATGCTAATATCAAAATCAATTTTCAGAAGTGTCACTTTTTCAAAGAGCAATTAGTATACCTAGGGTTTGTAGTGGATTAAAAAGGCTTAAACTGCAGTCAGCAAAGGAGGAAGCAATAAGCAAGATGACCAATCCAGGTAATAAACGTGATTACAAGTGTTTTTGGAGACGTTGGTTACTACCAGCGGTTCATTCCTAACTTCAGTTGTATTGGGGCACTGCTCTTTAAGTTGTTAAAGAAAATACCACTTTTGACTGGAAGGAATGATGCCAAAAAGCTTTTGATTTATTATGAACTGCATTGGTAGTGCACCCATTTTAGAAATACCCTGACTTCAAAAAACAAATCATAATACAAATGGATGCATCACTTTCTGTCATAGGGGCAGTATTTCAGAAGGATGAGGATGGTGTAAAGCACCTTGACACGTTTTGTAGATGAAGCTTAAACTGTCATGAACGTAATTACACTGTGATTGAGCGAGAGTGTTTAGCATTGATTTATGCATATAAACAGTTTAGAGTATACCTCCACAGGGTGAAATTCCAAGTGGTAATGGATCATGCTTCCTTGTGCTGGCTGCAAAATATCCGTGAACCTGAAGGACAGCTTGCACGATGGGCGTTAAAGCTCTAAGCATACAATTTCAAGTTTTGTACACCATCCAGAAGCAAAACATCAAAATTTGGATCGTCTTTCTCAACTACCAACAGTTACTATTACAGCGGGTTTAGCCAACATTATGTATAAGAACATGGTGGTGGACAAAAACCATGATGAGCCGCCACAAGTGATCAAAGTGTTTGATATGCTTAGGCAGGATACCTTCCTATGCAATGGGGAACTATATAAGTGGATTGGGAATTGACGCTGAGTTTCCCTAAACCTTCTTCTAAACCCACAATTATTATGGATGCACATTGGGCGGTAGGATATGGAGGGTTGTGAAAAACGTTAGAGTTTTTGTGACCCCACTACTATTGGGAGAGCATGCATTATGATATGCTGGAAACGGTAAGCTGTTGTCATCAGCGTCAAGTGGAGAAGCCTTTCCACAAGAATACCACATTCCAGCTGTTTAAGCCTCAGTTCGCCTTGAATACCATTTCCTTTGATGTAGTGGGGACTCTACCAACTGGCGCAAACCAATCTAATAATATAATTGTAGCAATTATTTATTTGACAAGATGGGTAAAAGTCAGAGTGATTAATGACTTGGGAGCGTTCACTACCATGAAGTTTATTATGAAATGTTTTATACAGCAACATGGCTGCATGCAGTTCATCTTGATGGACAATGGAACCAATTTCACCTCACATATCTTGCCCAAGTTAAACGAGTTAATGGCAATCCATGGGGTTTTGACTACACCCTACCATCCAGAATCGAATGTGATGGTGAAACAGGTCAACAGAACATTAGTGAGCATACTCTAAAAGCTGTTTAAAGATCAACCCTCGGAATAGAGTACCCCCATACCCACAGCTGTGTTTGCATATAATACCAGCTACCACTCTTTCACCAGCAAGAGTCCCTTCCAACTTTTCTCTGGTAGACATCCAGCTCTACCTGCTCTTCTTTACTCATGTGTAGAGGACACCGGTGGTGTGAAACATGATATTATTTGATGATATAACAGAAATGCTGATCAAACTACAAAAGAAACCTATTCTACCAGTTTGGCTAAGAAGATTCATGATCAGGCAGCTGACCAGAAGAGACATAGTGGTCTTCCGCAGTTTGCTGTAGGGGATCATGTCTTGTTCCATGACCAACACAGATTTGGGTGGAAGAATAAACTCTCTTACATTTGGGCTGGGCCATTTGAATAATTGAGAAGGCTGGTATTGTTACCTACACCATTAAGGAAACTGCGGGTGGTCAAATTATCTAAGTTCATGCAAAGCTCCTTTGAGCATATAGGCAGTAAGAGCGTATCATTCAGTCAAAGGGGGGGTAATGTCAAGAAGGTGATATGACTGGACAATAAGATATACATACTGGAGCATCAGAAATTAAATTTGAGGCGAGTCTCAAGATTGAACGGAAAGGTTATATGGATATAAAGAAAATCAATCAAAGTATTGATAGTTTGGCAAATTGAGGGAATTCTGCCAAAACCTTGAGATAGACAAAAGCTCCCAAAATGGACAAAATAGGAGATTACTAAGCAGAGGATGCATTCAACTTAGAATACCAAGATAAGAGTTGAGCGGAAGATTAAGATGAGGAGTTTTTTAGTAGTTGGCAGATAAGTCTGCATTTATTAGACTTTAATAAACTGTCAATTGGGGAAATCACTCTATATATTATATATCAGTTTTATTATTAGAGCTGGTAATACACATATTGTCCGATTTTGTTGCTCAGTGGCTAATACCCTGTGTAAATCAGCTTGGCGGAATCAATCCGTTATTCCAAAAAATTAATACATAATCCCCTCGGCAGGTCACATTATTAGCCGTGTTAATAATTGCAGTGCGCTCAGATGGCAATGGAACCAAAAGGGATTTTCCCCAAAAGTTTTAAACAATTAACCCTTGATGATCTTCATGTTTTCCATCACTTTTTTTAGTGCTTGCTGAATCTCAGGTGGCTGTTCCCTGATAACCCCACTAAGAATCTTCTCATAAAATGTTCTGCTTCACTCTGAAACACTAGAAGGTGGGTAATTACAACAATCCATTGGCATTTTGATATGTGGTCCCCGCTCAGTGCACAATCTCATAATCATACACTTGTAACTTTAGAGCCTATTGGTCCAACCTCCCTTCAGGTTCCTTTACGTTATGCAGCCATCTCATCTTGTAATGGTTGATAACCACAGTAATATGGACTCCACATATAAATACTTTAAACTGTTTACAGCAATATATTACCACAAGGTACTCCCATTTGGTCATGGTATATTTTCACTCTTGCTTACTCAGAGTATGGTTCGCATATGCTACAGGGTGTTCATAGCCAAAACTCGTCCACATGACTCAACATGGCTCTGACTGCCATCAGTAATGCATCAGTTTGGATAATGAACGCCTTGATTAAAATTGATATTGCAATATTGATCTCATTATCAGGCATGTTCTAAGGGAACCAAAGGAGTACTAGGCTTCCTTATTTCACAAAAAGCCTTTCTTGGGATCTTTTAACAGCTGAAAAATTGTTTGGTGATAAAAGCAAAGTTTTTAATGAATCAGCAATTATAGCTGACCATTCCAAAAAAAACTCCACATCAAAAACTCTCTTCATTTAAGACATTCTCAAATTGCCTTGAACTTGATGTTTTGAGAGTGTAGTCCATTAGCATTGACAATGAAACCCTTGTATTTAATCTCATTTTCAAAAAAGTGACATGTCCAACGTTTTATTTTCGCATTTTCCGCCACTAATCTTTTGAGAACTTCTTTTAAATGTTTAAGGTTATCTGTAAAAGTGCACCTGAAACATTGATATCATCAAAGTAGACAAGAACACATGAACTTTGACTTTGACATCAAAATGAAGCCAATTTGAATTTTACAAAAAATCACTGCTCAATTGAGCCAAATCTTACAAATGGCAAAGCTTTTGATGCCTGATGCCCTGGCTTAGGGTAGTGGTCCGCCGCCATCTGGTGTGTTTGGTTGCTGTTGAAGCGCACCCAGGCTGGCTCTGCTATCCCCCTAATGCTACTGGGCGTTATGTCCCCACTTAGGACTTGACCCACCATCTCACAAGTTCCCAGGCGGTGCTCTAGAACCCTTTGGTGCTCCCACAGAGCAATTTGCATTTCGGCCTATGGGTCAAATATGGTAACCTTTTCCCATATGCAAGTGCGGCCATCATTGAGATGGCCACAGAAGTGTTTAAACCCACTGGCTTTATAATTTTCCGCCCCCTTTAAAGGGGTATTTCGACCTTAATTTCCATTCTAAGGCTGATGCAATGGCATCATCTAAGCTGCAATTATTTTTTTAAAAATTCCCCTTCTGACTGTTTGCACCTGGCTCCTGGATGAAGCCAATTTGGTGGTCCAGTTTGCCAGGTTGCCCTCCCACCTTACCCCCAAACGCCTCTGCATAAGCTCATGGAGGTTTTGGCCACTTACAGCACAGACCCCATGCTGCAATTCATAGTTCTAAATGGATCAGATCATTTGGAAGGGCTGCGTGCCTTTGTGACGATCCACCCATTTTATTGCAACACCCATCTCATGATTCTTCCTTGCACGGTAATCAGATCCGCCCCTGATCACCCATTCTGGGTGCATGTTGAGAATTGCTGCACCATTTGCCCCTTGTGCTACGAGCTTTATCATTCAAAGTGCAATTGCCCTATGGCTTCCACCTCCAATGCTTCTGCCGCTCCCCCCTCCAGCATCAGCTTAGCTGCTGCCACGCCCAAATTTTTCAAGTAGGGCTCAATTCTCCTGCCTCAACCTCGGCGAATTCTGGTACAGCTTCCAAAGCCATAGCTAATCATAATTTTAAAAATATTAAAAATCTTAGTCATATTATGCCAAACTTAACTGATGGCTAAAACAGTTTCAGCTGAACTGCCATGGTCAACAGTTCGCAGCCAATCAGGTGCAGCCAACAATCCAACTCCAGTGGCTGGCCAGCATTAGCTTAGTCAAATCCTTGTGAGTGTCTTGATTAGATTGACGAAAATGACTGGTTTTATAACATTAAACAGGATTTTGCATTAGAGGAGTTTTTTGTTGATCCTCCTGAATAACGCCCCTGTTTTTTCGTCCTATAAACGCTTGTCCCATTTGCAAAAATTAATAAAGTGGCAGTCAAAACAGCCGCAGCTCCTGCCAACACCCTACTCCGCCAGCAATTCCATGGGGCAATGTAACCCTTGGATGAGTTTATCCTATCCCCAATTTCCCTCATGATTTTGAGGAAGATGCAAAATATGAAATTGAGGAGCTTGCTTTTGGTGTAAGTCACTCTTGCATTGAAACAGCAAGAACTTGTCTTTTAACCCTGCTTATCATGAAACCCACTGTCACATCAAATCTTTCACTTATGTGCCAGCTCTCATCACTTTTTCTGAGCATCAACTTTCTCAATACATTGAGGCGATGGACACCGCTGGCCTCATAAACAAAGAAAAACTACAACTATACCCCCTTATGCCCCATGTTGCTGATGCTCCCACCCCAATGCTGTCCGCCATGGTCCGCCAGCTAAATCAGGCGCCAGACAAAAGTTTCCCAAAGCTTCCTCCCCTTCTGATATGGCTTCCTAGCTGTTATCTGAGGCGACATATTAGGAATTTTTTATCTTGGATAATCCCTTTGTTTGGCCCATTTTTCAGATAAAATGCGTGGCGGCTCCCCCTTATGGGTAGTGCACCACTAGTGCTAAAAAAGAACACATGACAACTTTAGATCGCCTAACACAGTATCCATTGCTTGTTAGAACGTCGCCTTTGCATTACAAAAACCTTAAGCATTTGCATTAGCTGATACAGTTCATTGTCAGTAATAATTAAAAATTTTCTTGATTCTCTTTAGGATGTTCAATTTGCCAGTACCCAGCTATGAGATCCTTTGCCAAAAAAATGAGTTTTTTATATAAAATCAAGCGCATCATTAATCCGTGGAAGCAAATGAATCTTTTTTGTTTTATACAGCTGACAATAAGCTATGACAATCCAGTTAGATCCATCATCCTTATTACAATATGAAAGTTGAAATAACCCAAGGGCTTGATGATGGGTCCAACATCCCATTATTGTTTAGCCTAGCAACTTTGTTAGCAAATATGGCCTACTTTCTCGCAAACATAAAATTAATAAAATATAAATTGGAAATTGACCTCAAATGACAACCTTATCACTATAATTCAGCGCAATCACTATAATAATAATCTTGCGCAAACACCCTGAAATATCATTCAAATAACTTAAGAATGTCGTCTGTCAGAAAATTGCTTTTCCAGTGACAGCTACTCTGCTGGTTGGCAGGTCAACCAGTATGAAGACAAGCTGACCTTGCTGTTTCGCTTAAGGTGATGGGGCCAGCAGCGCTGGCTGACCCCTTGGCGTGTCACCCGCGCCATTCAGGGATCCCCAAGCCTGACACCCAACCAACAATAACAAATATAAAATAAAATCAAAAGGGATATTAGGCAAAGGGAGATATTTATTGAAAAGGAAGCACTGGGTAATTATATGTACAAATGGGCTACTGCGCCCCTCACTGACTATCAGCTCATTGCCAGATCTCTCAGCCAACCACTCTCTCTTCCTTTCTGCTGGGCTTCTCTCTTCCCTAGTGTCAACACTCTCACACCATCCTTCCTGATAACTGAATATTAGTATTGGTTCATCTTCAGCCTTCAGTTGCTGGTGAGCTGTATAATTAGTATATAAAACTTAATATTGGATTTGGATTTTACTTAGTAATTGTGCACCAGAAACATCCTCAGCCACTTGTTAAACTTGGAATATCTCAGCTTCTTGCCAACAACTCAATTTAACTCTTTGTAGTTAATCTTTTTGGGGGATTACCTTTTTCAAGCAATAATCAATTATTATATATAGGGCGCTGTAAACAACCTTGGACACCTCAAACTCAGATTCATTGGCTTCCATCAATATACAATAATTAAACCAATTGGATCATACTTGGCTTTTAGTCGCTAGTAATCCATATACTAATTTGGGGACATTAATTGGCCCCACTCGATCCTAACATCCCAATCTCAGCGGAATACTTAGATTGGCTTAACCCACATCAGGGAGCAAATACCAAGCAATTACCTAATAATTACAAAATTCAGTCAATGAGCCAGTCCTCCAGGATTGTTCATTTCCTCCTAAATCTTGATTAATCATTGGAGGAATCCATTTGGTTAAAATTCTGACATGGCTTTTTTGTTCCGCTGAGATCCCTATCTATTTCTCTCAATCAAACACAGCAAAATTTGCTGGAATTCTGGGTCATCAAATAAGCCTATTTTATTTAGATGACAAAGTCATGAAGGTATAAAGGTTATGTAATAGGAACTATATGAGCGAAGGCCATATTTTGTTCTTTTCTATCCATAATGTCCTATCCATGAGGTTAGCAACCAGTACATAAATTGCACCATGACTGGCAAATAAAATTCTAGGTGTTGTTTGGGGTTCAGTTCTGCCTTTTTTCCAGGGTGCATAATTTCGCCATAAAGATAGTAAGAATGTCCAAGATAAGGTGATTTGATAAATCATTGCTCCATGTAATTCAGATCTGCCAGTGTTTGCACCCTCGTTGAAATTTATACATTCATTGATTTGGGCCAGCGGCAGCCTAAAAGTTTGACATCCTTTCAATAGTTTACTGGGATGATTACATCTGCGTATACCAGATTAATATAATCATTCTTATTAATCACAGGTTTATCCCCTTTTCAGTTGTAGAACAGTGTCAAAGTTTGTCATAAACTTTCAAAAGTAGAGTCTTGTAAAATCACATTAGACCCCATACTGTCACATGAAGTAAATGCCAATAAATATCTCATAATTTTTGATTAAGCAAAACTATGGCTGGTGCAGTGACAAGAAGGGATCCAAATTGTAAAGGCAAGGAGCTATATGCACCCTGGAAAGTAGTGATATGCAGGCCCACAGTTCTGTAAATCTTTTTATGATCTACGTCAAGTGAAAGCCTTAACATCTTTATTAACTTTGTAAAGAAAATATTACTTGGAGCCTCACTGTTGAAGATGGCTCAAAACTTTACTCAATTTACCAAAATATTTGAATAAGTGAAATCAAAATAAGAGTTAATATTGTTTACTCAAAATAACGAAGTATTGTTGGCTGAATCAAGAGATTAGGAAAGTTGTTCTACCACTTTGTGGAATTTCTCCTTAATGGTAGCCATGGGAATCGAAATGTTAACATTGCCAAAGTATTATCAGCCTCCATATTTTCTTGCATGGCTTGAGTCTTATACATATACAGACACACCACATTTTCAGCCATCTTAAGCTCAACGGCCTTTTCTTAGAAACGGGTAACCAGAAGAGCCTCACAATCCATCTCAGATGCTCAATACAATTGTTTTATTTGCTCAGGGGAAACATGAGTATGGGCAGAAATATACTGTTCCATTTCTATTTCACCCAATCTGTTCCCGCATAATACATTTTTTCATTGGCAAATACAACCATATTAATCTTAACACATTTATTTCAGAAATTCATCATAACGTGGCTGTACTTACCACACTTGTAACGTAAGTCATGATTCCATATGTTACTCTTTTGGAGTTCTTGAACTGATCTGAGCTTTGGGGTTAGCTACTGCTCAGTCTTTATTGGGGGGGTTTCTCTGAATACTCTGCATTGCCATTATTGGCATTGCAATAGCTTTTGTAGGGCTTAAAGGTGGCCCCCCGAATTTTGCAAAAATTAATTACCATTTGAGCTGTCTTCAAGTTTATTTTTAAAGCGTAGATCATGGCCCAATTCAGCTGCTTATGACCTCACGGTGCTAATTTGATTGCAGCCTGAGTGTCAAAGTCAGTTGATGCTCCCATACAGCAGTTATCTGGGCTTCTTGATAGAATTAGTCAGCAAAGGCTTCAGTGGACTCATCCTCTCAGAACTTTTTGCTCATGAACTCCTGTTTTGGTTGACAACATGCTCATAGCTGCCAAACTCTCTCATATCAACATCTTTTGCTTCTTCATCAGTCTACTCATTGGTCATTATTGGGGTAGAATAAGATTCTGGCTCTCTATGTCAAGTCAGTTGACTACAGTTACCGCCTTTTGGTGATCTCCACATCTCAACAAAGCCAGCAAAGACATCTTGAATAATGCAGTTTTATTGTTCCTCTGAAACTCTGGCAGCTTTGGAGCTGTCTAAATGGTGGGTTTTAGTATGCCCACATTACTCAGCTTAGTTGGTTATAATATATTAGCTTGTCTACTAGGGGATAACTCCCACTAGTAGTGTGAGGGAGTTAGTGTTGTATATGATAACTATTCTTTGGAGAAGTATTCTAAGCAATAATTATATGAGCCACGAATTCTGATCAGCTGGATTGCTAATGTTTTGTCAGTAATTTCTATAAAAACAAGTTAAAAGTTTATCAATTTCAATAATTCAATTTATTCGATTTATTTGAGGTACGCTGACCAGGGGATGGACAGTACCAAGTCACAACACCCAAAATGACAAAATAAAACTACTAGCCAAGTGGGAAGCGGAAACTGCTAACTCAACATGGCAGAGGGTGAGGAGGGGTCAGGGGGTTGGTTTTCAGAAAGACCCGCCTCGATCATGGGATGTTGGTTACAGTACAGGACCAGAGCAGAGAGCCAGGGCGTTGAGGCATCTGCATAGTGGGGGTGGAGGTCAGCGTGGTAAGATTTTTCCACTTCCTCATCAAGATAATGACGGGAGAGTGCTTCAACAAAAGCTGCGAGGAGAACTTCAGCTTCTTTGCGGGCTTCAGGAAGTTGGGTGAAAAGGGTGATACTGTGGCGGGTGATTTTAGCTGAGGGGTTGAATGAAGCAAGCGTTGCGACATTCATAATAGCAACTTTAGCATCATCAATTAGTTTCGAGATGTCGCTGCAGCGAGACTCAGGGAAGGCAGGGGGAAGAAGAGGGTGGGCAGGCCATGCTGGAGCTGAGTCACTGACTGGGCCACCGCGATGCATAGTTTCAGGCACTGAGGAGAGGCTACCGCAGCTAAGGCGAGCTGGTGGTCACTTTGGGAGGGGGCTGTATTGGGCAGAGGAGCAAAATGGTAAGGGGTAGGGGTTTCATCCTAGTTGGGAAGGAAATATTCTGCCCAACCACAATCAAGTTGGCAGAGAGGTTGACCTGTATGCTTACTAATGAGGAAATTACCTGATTTGTCAGTCTCAGCTAATAGATCCCATGGATTTTGGTTCACTGGAATAGTGACGTTCAAATTTAGGTGGGTGGGATTGGGTGAATAGGCGGCTGCTTGGGTGCCAATGGTGGTCCAAGCATTGCTCTGATTGGCTGGGGTAGATTTAGGTGGGAGAGTGAGGCTGGAGGTTTTGGGGGGCTGATTTTCCATGTGGGCCCACTGAACGAGATTGGAGGGTGGTAGGGGGAAGCAAAGCGCCCCATACTGAACCTCCAAAGGGGGGCTCAGAAGCCGCAGCAGCAGACTTGGCCTGAGGGCACACTTTTTTTGCATGGTTGAGGCCAAAGCAGAGGGAAAAGATCTGCCTACCATTATCGACCTGAGCTCAAAAGAAATGATCAGGCGCTGCAGCCAAACTAGTGCGGGGTGGGATTTGTTGGGCTATGGTAGGGTGGTGTGGGGTGATGGTGGCTGTTGCACGAGGAGCAGCAAGGCGCTCTGCACCAGATGGAATGGCAAAGATGAGGTTGGGCTGAGTGCCATAAGCCATGAGCCCTGCGACCAACTGGTCATACAAAACCTGGGGTGGAAGGTGGGATGGGAGATTTGCAAATGATACCACCAGCGTGGTGTCTGAAGGGAGGCGAGTACGGGTTGTGGGAATAGGGGTTTTTTTATAAATTAGAGGAGTTTGTGCTGCCGCTTCAGCGTCCTCCTCAGATTGGAGCCCAACGTCAAAGTATATCTTAAAAGGGCGGCAGTCTATAAAGCCAGCTGGCGCAAAGGCCGCAGTGGCTAGGTCAATAATTGCCTTTTCAGCATATGGGAACAAACGCCCATAGTCCACTCTAAGGAAATAGTGAATGGCGGAGTGAGGGAGGGTGAGAGGATTGGGGCGAGAAGGGTGGACGCGCGCCAGGTGGAGCGCTAAGTCCGGTGAGGGGACAAAACGGTTGGAAGCAGTGGGCGGGCTGTTTGAGCCCATCCAAACGCGCTTGCCCGCGGGGCAGAAAATGCTAGGTGGGGGTGCACCGCTGCCCCACACTGGGGTGGCAGGCGGCGGAGCCAAGGACATCAAAGAATAGGCTTGGGCAGACGGCTGTGGATAAATAAAACTTAAATTTAAAATTGCTCAAAAGTGACTATAAGCGATAAAAATAAGTTTTTTTTTATCAATTTCAATAATAAAACTTATTTAACTTGTAAGATTTAATGAGATTTTATCGTTAATTAACTAAGGGGTATATTTTTAGGGAATTGATGACACCTTTGATAAGCAACTTGCAATACCTTTTGGTATAATGACCTGCTGTTTATGGGTAAAAGTCCTATTACTTAAGCATGTTGCTAACCTAAAAGATAGCGACACGCTGTGGTTAAATGAAGGAGTTGATACCCATTCTTTGATCAACATATAAGAGGTCACATTGATGGCCAGTGGAGGAATCTGACTAAACGGATGAGGAAGATCATTGTTGAGTTTGACATTGGGGGTTAACTCATTGGTGAAAGCTGCCATTTTAATTGTAGCGCCAACAAAAGATTTGGGTTCCAAATTCCCCTATAAATTTCTTTGTATTAATTAAATAAAGAAGATTAGAAATGCTCATATAATGAAATAATCTATATGGCTATACATTTAGTGTATATTTTTCAGGGGTTTGAGCATAAAGAGTAAGATATTCTTTGTCTAATTTACTACTATCTCCGTGACTCTGCATTAAGAAAGAGAAGAACTTCTGAACCTAATATTAGGTTAAGTTCTACAAGAAGGAAGAGTTAGAGAGAAGTTTCCTACCTTTCAAGAATTACCTTTAAGGATAGAAGGTCAAGCACAATTTAGCGATGGACCTTATATTCAACTTGGCTGTGAGAAATTCAACTGGAGTAATAGTAATCATACTTTTACTATTCTATTAATTATTATCAACAACTTATACAACGCACATATAAGAAACCTGTGCAGTATTCTGAAGAGCTAAAAGTGAGCCACACAATGAGAAGTTTACATTTGGTACTCATTTTTAAGAGTAGCCAGCTCATGAAAGCTAACATCTGGTGCATACTACATGTGGGGCAGTTGAGATTTAGGCCAAATTTAATAGAAGACCAAATTAATAATGTTTTATAAAAGCGAACTTAGGAAGCTTTGGATGGAACTTAAAACTATAAATAAGAATGTGCTAAGCTTGGTGTCTCAGGATGATTTTTCTACTTTTGAGAAATTGGTGTTGATATCCTAGAAATATATTAAGCAAGTTGTACCAGTCAACAACAATCTTTATGGGAAAGTCACCTTTTTGAAAAGGAAGCATATATTTAATTAAGGAAATATTAATTTAAAAAACTGATTGAGAAGCAGATAGAGATCTCTTATGCCAGATTCACAAAGATATTGTAAGAATGTTGAAGCGCATAGAGAAACAAGAAAATTACAAGTGTGATTGTGCTCAAATGGAGGCAAAATGAAGCCAACAATAGTATGCATGATTTTTCAGTCACGAAGACATAACCATTAAGAGATATACTTAGATCATTCTTTTTAATTTTAAAGATGACTCCCAGTTACACCTATCATCAGTCGGGTTGCTTGGTAGTAATCACCTGCCAGTAGAGCTAAAAAAGGAATTTCATTTATGCTGAAATTTTTCACATTTCACCAGGGTAACGCAACAGAATTTTAATGCCTATTTAAGTTAACAATGTTCTTATATGGCATTAGACAGAAGGCAGTAACCATGGTGAACTGACTAGACACTGAATGTCAAAATCTGGTATTGCCCCATTTTAATGAGGTAATTGGACATATAGTGAAGCCAAAGAAGCAATTATGAAAGAGTTCAATAGTCCTATACGGATATCTAATTGAAAACAAGAGATTTTGGTCATTCAAAATTTGAAAGTATGATATTATGCTAGATTTTACTGACAGAATCTACCAGAAATTGCAAATCCTGGCTGGTGCGAAAGTATTATTGGATTTTGGTGCACATAATGCCATGCAAGAAAAACTTCAATCCTACAGAGAGTTGCATCATACAATGGCTTCAGCGCTTGTAATCTATATGTCCACCTAACAGATAGTGGATCATTTAAAGATGTTAAGAGCAACCTTTGAAGCACTTAAACCTCTAAATCCATTCCTGTTAGAAAATAGAATTCAGTGAAATTTGCTGATCTGAATAATAAGCAACAGAATTAAATCATGTAAGGAAAAAAGCTGCAGTGGCAGAAACGAGTCGACAAGACTCAGATCTGGTGCCTCAATGTCTGTAACTTGGATATTTTACTGCTCAATGTTAAGCAAAAAGCTTAAGAGCAAGTTACTCTGTTACAGGCTAAAGAGAAGGAAACCTGTCAAGATTCAGAAAAAGGAACTACATACTGGATAAAAAACAATCTAGCATCATGGTCAAACCTGTTTCCATGATATATTGAAATATGACTTGGATAATTCTGGTTCTTTTTTAAATAAAGAAACACCTGATTCGCTCTACTATGTGGTTAATTTGGACATTAATGCAATTACCTGAGCAAAGGTGAAGGGATCAATCACAGGATTATGAAAGTAGCTGCTCAGCTGTATGCTTGTCAGCTATTATACAAGATCAGAACCATCAAAAGCATGGAAAAATTATAAATATAAGATTTGCTAAGGCAAACGTATCTCTCCCTATTAGCATGATCAAGAAATCTTTTCCTGATTTATCTATGCAATTAATTCATATCCTTAATTTGATGAACAAAGCTGTTAATTACTCAGTAATAACTTTATTACAACACTCTGAGTGTATATATTCAAGTATTATAGTCAACTAAATAAGAGTACAGGCAATAATTGATAGTGGAGCGCCCATACATATTGTTTTAACCAAATTGTTGACATGAAAGAAGATTTCACCATATTAGAGCACTGGAAAAAATATGAAACACTGGACCAGATATCACAATATTTTGTGAATCCTACAGTGTGCTTCTGCTTTGTTTAGATTGTTGACGGTATCAGCTCCCACCATATTGTTGGCAAATCATAATTATGACATACTCATTGGGACGAAATTCCTGAGAAAGTATGTAGTGAATTGATATTTTGAGTATTGTACCCTGACAATTTCATGTAAACCCTGCCCTTGGTATATCAGCAGATTGGAATAAAGACACTGACAAAGAGAATCTGTAAATTTAATTTACAATGATGGCATTGTTACCATCCACTATTAGTTGTTTGGACAGAAAAGAAGGTATATGCCATATGAGATTCTGGAAAATCATGGGTTACCAGTGAGGATAAAAATGACAAACACCATATCTCTGGGAATGAAATTCATAGTTAACACAGGGTTAACGTTAAAAATTCCAGAACAATTGTATGTAGAAGTCTTCAGCCCATGGAATAAATTGAGCTAGAGTCATGTGTAGCATTAAGTTCTATGATGCCAGGCCACATAGAAATAAGAGTGCTATCTGCCAATCTAGGAAGATAGCTAATAAAAATAGAAAAGAATCAAATCATTACATAAGTTAATTTAAATCCTGACGGCGGAGATCAGTGAATTCCATAAAATCAGAACGTTAATAAATTGGGATTACTTTCAGATGCTGCTGAATGTGTCAATGTACTGGTCAGTTATGAGAAACTGGCTATTTATCTGAGTGACAGAAAGAATAGGTGCTCTGATTATACAAAAAAAATCAGGTGATGTTTGCTTAGGATGACCATGACCTCAGATGTGCTACAAATGTGATTTATAAGGAAACACAGGGAATATCCGCCAATAAGAATGAAACCCATCAGCTGGTCTAGGGCTGCTGAACCTGTGGTCAGCAGGGAAATCAGCAAGTTAGTAGAGCAAGAGCTCATTATTCCATTCTTAAGTCCATGGGCGAGTCTAATTCTAATCGTAAATAATAAGACAGATCAGATAACTTGGTGATCAATTACCACTGATTAAATAATATTACTAAGAAGGATTATCCGCTGCTGAGGATTGATGAAGCGCTCAATCTCTTAGGGAGACCAAGTATTTTTCAGCAATGGACTTGATTCTGGGATATTGGAAGATAGATTTGCCAAAAGGGAATTAATAGAAATGTGCAATAGTCATTGCACAAGAATTATACCAGACAACAAGGATGTTTTAGGGATTGTGCAATGTGCCAGAAACATTCCTAAGGGCGATGTATTCCATATTAAATAATTTAAAGTTGTCCTGCATTTTAGCATACTTAGACAATGTCAACACATCCAGCAGGACTTTTACCAATTATTTGAATCACTTAGAGGAAGTGTTAAAGTGCCTGGCAACAGAGAACTTAAAGATAAAGCCTAGAAAATGTCATTTTATCTAAGACAGAACTTGATTATTTGGGTTTTGTTATAAAATCCAGAGGATTGAAACACCAACCACAGAAAATCACAGCCATTAAATGGATGTTGCTCCCAAAGAGCATTCTGTATGAATAAGTATTTCTTGGTATGGTCAGCCAAAATTTTGATTCATTAAGGATTTATCCAGAATTTCTGAACATTATTTATCTATTGAAGGATCCAAAAAAGGATTTGTGTGGATAAAGGAGGCTTAAGAATTGTTTGATGAGTCACGCCAATATGTGATGACTAGTCTTGTCTTGAAATACCTGAGTTTTAATTAAATAATAATTATTAGCTAATGCCTTGTTAATGGCAATTAGCGCCATTTTAAGTCAAGTAGAAGATGATGGGGAAAAGTATATGGTGTCATATGTGAGCAGAACACTGACGCCAGCAGAAAGGAACTGCATATTGACAGAGCGCTAGTGCCTCATGGTAATTTAGCCTGCAAACAATTTTCAAGTGTTATTCATGGGAACATTTCAGAGTTGTTACTGACCACCTGTCTTTACACTGGTTACACAACCTTTAAGACCAGAGGTATGACTGGCATGATGGGCTTTGAAACTACAATCTTATGACTTTGAAAGTATACACTTAGCCAGAGAGGCACATCAGAATGCTGATGGACTATCTCAAGTGATTGCCGCTCAGGTTATTTATTATCAAACTGATGAGTTATTTCAGCAGATAATTGAAAGGAATATTAGGGATGAGCCCCAAGAGATTTAAGGTATTCTAAAGAAAGTGATAGAAAATACTGAATTGAAGAAAAAAGCTAGACAACTTTATTTGATGGAAAATGGGTATTTAAACTTTCTATTACCGCTCAAAGTCACTTTTGAGCAATTTTTTTAAGTTTTATTTATCCACAGCCATCTGCCCAAACCTATTCTTTGATGTCCTTGGCTCCGCCGCCTGCCACCCCAGTGTGGGGCAGCGGTGCACCCCCACCTAGCATTTTCTGCCCCGCGGGCAAGCGCGTTCAGATGGGCTCAAACAGCCCGCCCACTGCTTCCAGCCATTTTGTCCCCCCACGGGACTTAGCGCTCCACCTGGAGCGCGTCCACCCTTCTCGCCCTTCCTCACTCTGCCATTCGCTATTGCCTCAGAGTGGACTATGGGCGTTTGTTCCCATATGCTGAAAAGGCAATTATTGACCTAGCCACTGCGGCCTTTGCGCCAGCTGGCTTTATAGACTTCCGCCCTTTTAAGATATACTTTGACGTTGGGTTCCAATCTGAGGAGGACGCTGAAGCAGCAGCACAAACTCCTCTAATTTATAAAAAAACCCCTATTCCCACAACCCGTACTCGCCTCCCTTCAGACACCACGCTGGTGGTATCCTTTGCAAATCTCCCATCCCACCTTCCACCCCAGGTTTTGTATGACCAGTTGGTCGCAGGGCTCATGGCTTATGGCACTCAGCCCAACCTCATCTTTGCCATTCCATCTGGTGCAGAGCGCCTTGCTGCTCCTCGTGCAACAGCCACCATCACCCCACACCACCCTACCATAGCCCAACAAATCCCACCCCGCGCTAGTGTGGCTGCAGCGCCTGATCATTTCTTTTGGGCTCAGGTCGATAATGGTAGGCAGATTTGTTCCCTCTGCTTTGGCCTCAACCATGCAAAAAAAGTGTGCCCTCAGGCCAAGTCTGCTGCTGCGGCTTCTGATCCCCCCTTTGAGGTTCAGTATGGGGCGCTTTGCTGCCCCCTCCCACCCTCCAATCTCATTCAGTGGGCCCACATGGAAAATCAGCCCCCCAAAACCTCCAGCCTCACTCTCCCACCTAAATCCACCCCAGCCAATCATAGCAATTCTTGGACCACCATTGGCACACAAGCAGCCACCCATTCGCCCAATCCCACCCACTTAAATTTGAACGCCACCATTCCAGTGAACCAAAATCCATGGGATCTATTGGCTGAGACTGACAAATCAGGTAATGTCCTCATTAGTAAGCATACAGGTCAACCTCTCTGCCAATTTGATTATGGTTGGGCAGAATATTTTTTTCCCAACTAGGATGAAACCCCTACCCCTTGCCATTTTGCTCCTCTGCCCAATAAAGCCCCCTTCCAAAGTGACCACCAGCTCGCCTTAGCTGCGGTGGCCTCTCCTCAGTGCCCGAAAACTATGCACCGCGGTGGCCCAGTCAGTGACTCAGCTCCAGCATGGCCTGCCCACCCTCTTCTTCCCCCTGCCATCCCTGAGTCTCCCTGCAGCGACATCTCGAAACTATTTGATGATGCTAAAGTTGCTATTATGAATGTCGCAACGCTTGCTTCATTCAACCCCTCAGCCAAAATCACCCGCCACAGTATCTCCCTTTTCACCTAACTTCCTGAAGCCCGCAAAGAAGCTAAAGTTCTCCTCGCAGTTTTTGTTGAAGCACTCTCCCGTCATTATCTTGATGAGGAAGTGGAAAAATCTTACTACACTGACCTCCACCCCCACTATGAAGATGCCCCAACGCCCTGGCTCTCTGCTCTGGTCCTGTACTGTAACCAACATCCCATAATCGAGGCGGGTCTTTCTGAAAACCAACCCCCTGACCCCTCCTCACCCTCTGCCATGGTGGGTTAGCAGTTTCCGCTTCCCACTTGGTTAGTAGTTTTATTTTGTCATTTTGGGTGTAGTGATTTGGTACTGTCCGTCCCCTGGTCAGCGTACCTTGAATAAATTGGAAAATGGGTTTTTATTCCCTAAACTGTCAGAACGAGCAGAAATCATTCAAGTCGCACATAAAGTCATTGGCCATGGTGGCCTAAGAAAAATTATGGACCACATATGTTAGTATCAATACTGGGAATCAACTGACTATGATGTTGTAAATTATATGGCCCATTGCATGGAATGTCAACACCACAAGCCATACAAGAATGTGATGGGATACTGTCTAGTGCAGCCTGGGGTTTCTTGGTACACGTTGTCAATAGATGTGATGTAACCCTTGAGTGTTAGTACTGGGTTGACAAAGTACATCATAGTGGCAATAGACTATATGACTAGATGGGCTGAGAAAAAAGTCTTGAGATGAGTAATGCTATAAGCACGGTGAGATTCATCCTGGACCAAGTGGTGTACCAGCATGGATGCCTGCAAGTTTTACTAAGTGACAATGGAACCAACTTTACATCATATCTTTCCCAAGACTGGACAAACTAATGGGAATCTGCGGTTTGGTATCCATTTCATATTGGTCAAAAATGAACATAATGGTAGAGTGAGTAATTGGAACAATAGCTGTGATGCTAAGAAAATTATTAACTAGGAAACTTCCATGTGGGGATCATATTTGAGTTCAGTTACATTCATGTACAATAATAGTTATAATATGACAACAGGGAAAACGCCATTAAAACTTTTATATGGATGAAGAGCAGCACTACCACCAATTTTAGTTCCTTTTTAGGGCCAGCTTAAGGGATGATTGAAGATTAATACCTTACCTGACTGATGAATATTATTATTAAACTGCAATTTCAGGTGTTTGATACCACATTGAAGAGAAGAAATTATAGCGAAAGTATGGAAAACAAAAACTTACCAATTCTGAAAGAGTACCTGTAGTTGATAGGTTAGTTTATTGTGATACCCATGGTTTTTAAAAATGAAACAATCTGGACGCTTAATGGTCATGTTTGCTGAGATTATCACCAAGTCAGCAACAGATGTCTATATGATAAAAACCTCAGAGATGGTCATATAATTAATAGAGTCCATACAAAATACTTGAAGTATTGGGTCTAATGAAGATAATAGTTGTAATGTTCCATGGGACCGCTGAACCTACTAACAATAGATAAAGTTAGGTATATTGAATAATTCTTAAAAGGAGACAGCTGATTTAAAATAGCTGTTTAAGCTCAAAAAAAACCTCTGAACCATAGTAGGGAAAAGAAAAGATGGACTAAAACCTACTAATAGGTTAAATCCCATTGCAAAGAATACATATAAAAAGAATGTAAAAAATGGAAAACTTTTCTTTCTCGTTGCAATCACTTTTGCAACAAATTCAATTCAAGACTGATTTTAGTTTGATAATCTCACTGAGGAGATTAGTTTTCGCCCATGTCAGGGAGCAGTTGGGCAAGCAAGGTAAAGGGCAAAGGGGGTGGCCCCACAACTTCCAACTTTTATAAACGCCCCGGAGAATCCAGTGGATTAGACAAAAACAAAAAACTGACGGTTACCATTTCCCCAGAAATTCTAGCTTGGCAGGCGTGATGCAACCAGTACATCAATATGCCACACTCTCAATCACTTTTGTTGGTGGAATACAGAGCTCAGGTGTTCTTGGATATTCAACAAACAGCGCTGTGGGAAAATTTTTGTGGAGATGTACACATTCATTTCCTGAACGCGGTGTACATAGCACCCCACTCCATGTCACACAGTTGGCTGGATCTCAGTTTTGAAAGTAAGGAGGCAGCGGATGAAGCTGCTGTGGTGCGCGTTTTAATTGACCTCCCCGAAGGGCAGTGGGTCATCGAAACTAAGTACACCAGATGGACAAAATCTAACCAAATTTTTCTCACCTTCAACTTTCTGCCCACTACGGTCAAATGCGCCATACTAGAACAACACCTGAGGAATGGGCTCGCTGTATACAGCGAAATTCAATCCCTTGAGATGCAACGCTTTATCATAATGCCACACCTGTGCTCTGGCAAAGCCATCGCTGTTCTGACCCCACCAGGAGATAGCGAAGGATCTAACCCAGATCCTGCACTCCACTTATATCAATATCAAGGGGCATACCACCCACCCTTTATGGGTCACCATGGACAGCGCCCCCCATATGCACCCACTGTGATGCGTTCAGCCATAAGGCACATGCTTGCCCCACAAAGGAGGGCATCATATTCCAAGAACACCCCTCAGCGGCCATGAACAACGGGGAGGCCCACTATGAACCAACCGCTGATACTAAAGAGATCTTCCTGTGGGGAGCACAAGGCTGCTACTTACTAGTAAAGCCAATATCCCCTCAAGAGCGGAAGAAGGCCAAGCAGGCCCACAGGGCCACGGCCAAGGAGGCGGCCAAGGTCACCTCCACTATCCCACACTCCCAACGCCAGGAGGACATTGAGACCTTTGCGGTAGAAGCAGCTTAGGAATCTCTCAACCAATCAGATAGGGCTTCCTAAGCCAATTGGGCCACCCAATCTGAGGATCCGATGGGCAACTTGATCTCACCAAACTTTGCGCCCAAGCCTTGATTGGAACTGATTTGATCTCCATCCTGCCTGAAAATTTTTTTAATTCAACCAATGGTGCACTGCACTTGAGAGCACCGCGAAAAATCGTTCTGCAATGGGGAAACCAAAAGCAAAGGCTAAAGCCAACGTGAACCTGACTTCCAAACTCACCAACTCTTCCAACTATGTTGCTGCACACACCTGAGGCGATGAGAAGTGCCTTGAGGATCAAGAGGAGGCTGAAGGGCCTGAGTGCCCTTCCCCTCACACCTAAGGTGCGATGGGAGAAACCTTCACTTTAGGGATGTTGAACATCGCCAGACTAAAGGCCTCACTGTCCCAGGCTAGGAAACTGAGTTTTTTACAAAATAATTTACCCATGGACATCCTGGCCATCCAGGAGTCCCACTGTCCACGCGGCTCTGAGGATTCTTGGAAAACCATGCTCTTCCCATCCCTGTCCTTCTGTTCTGAGCACTGTGGGGTGCTTGTTCAAAGAAAACGATTTTTTCAAATTTTTATCATCTGAATCCTTCCTTAATGGCTGAGTCCTCATGGTCAAATTTTTGTGGGCCGATGTGGCACATGCTATCATCAACATCTATGCCCCAACCTGTGCACGAGAGCATCGTGAATTTTTCTCATCAGTCAAATCCCTTCCGCTACCCCCTGACCCTTTTGTAGTTGGTGATATGAACTGTTGGTTGGACCCATCCACTGACCGCTGGCCTCCCTCATTCTCCCCACCCCAGGGTCACATAAAACTTCATGTCCTAAAGGCCACCCTAGGGTTGTTTGATGCACTGCTGCACCATGCTCCGCTACTTGAGAACCTGTCATGCCCACACGTCCACAACGGCCAGTTAAGGTCCATGTCCCGCATTGACCTTCTCCTCGTGCTGATGAAAGTTCATACCCAGATTTCCCACTTCCACATGTTAAAAATTGATTTCTCTGATCACAGGCTGATCCCGATCACCTTCCACCTACCTGACCCAGCGGCTCAGGCCACACACTGGTGCAAACTTCACCCACCTGAACTTGCGTCGCCAAGATTTTCCACATGGGTGGAATCTGCGACCTCAGCACTTGAGTTTATCACACTGTTTTGTGCTGACCCAATTTCCACCTGGTCAGCCTTCAAAGTGGACATGATCACCACGCTCGCCACCTCTCTCCCGCCACTCATGCTCACCTCAGCCGTCATATTGCGCGCTCTGGTGGAGCTAGCCCACCTGGAGTCCAACATCCCAGCCATAGGCTACAGCCCTGCTTGGGGCCATAAGTGGGCAGAAGCAGCTGCCCACCTCAACGCGCTTGAGAGGAAACATAAACATCAGGTTTGTGTTCAATACAGGGTTTTACACAATACAGTGGGTGACACGTGCTCCACTTATTTTTTTCAAAAATTCTTTGCACCGCGCCAGCGCTTGGCCTGCACACAGGTGTGAAAGTCAGACAATTCCGTCGCGAATAAGCCAGCCAAAGTAGCAATCAAGATACAAAATTATTACTCTGAGTTATACCAATCCAAACCAATTCTGCCGGCCAAAATGGAGAAATTTCTCAATAGCACTCACATCTGAACCATTTCCAAATACCCAGAGTTAATGAATTTAATTACTCTGGATGAATTCTGGTACGCCGTCCGCGGTGCACCAAATCGGAAATGCCCCAGCCCTGATGGCATTCCATATGAGTTCTATAAGGAGTACTTCAAATTTTTATCCCCACTATTGCTTGCCTCCCTTAACCAGAGCCTTCTGGAAACGCGCCTTCTACCAATAGGGCAAGAGCCCTACACCATTACGCTATTTAAGAAAAGGGATAAGCTAGACCTAGCCAACTGGCGCCCCAATTCTCTAACTAACATGAATGATAAAATTTTAACTAAAATTATAACTAACCGTCTAGGGATTGTAGCATCTGCCACCATCTCCTCAGAACAATTCAGTTTCATATCAGAAGGTCAATTTGGGACAACGTACACTCTGTTGCTAACGCATGTCAATCCACGGCCTCTGGGGCACTTGTATTTTTGGACCAACAGAAGGCCTATAATAGAGTAAACTGGGATTACCTCAGGGTCTGCCTACACCAATTCCGCCTACCCCCCGCTTCATCAGCTGGGTAAAGCTGATGACAGAATCTGCGACAATGGCAGTGCGTGGCCCTGACTTCCTCATGGAAGTAATCCGCCCTCAAAGGGACCTACGCCAAGGGGGCCCCCTTAGCCCTCTCTTATATAACTTCAGCCTTGACCCACTACTTCAGAACGTGAATGCCCGCCTCACTGGGGTCCATGTGCAAGGCCAAGCCCAAGTCAAGATGATGGCATTCGCTGATAATTGAGTGGTCGGGTGCCTAATAATCATGATGCACGCATGCTTAAAGCCCTTATCCAGGTTTACTCCCGGGTAAGTAATGCTGCACTAAACGCCTCCAAAACTGAAATCATCCTCCTTGGTTGGTATCAAACCTGCTGGGCCTCAGCAGCCTGTTTCCAGCCCAGCCCATCTGCTTGCACATATGCCTGCTTACCCTGCCCACCCCACACCGCCCCACTTGTGCTCCCCTTTGTGCAGCGCCCCATCATTGGGCCCGTCTGCCACTTTGGGTGTGGTTGGAGGCAGGTATGTCTCTTCAATGATGGAAAACCATATTCTAAATAATGTGACAAAGCGCATAGCCTCCCTCGGAGCCCATCCCACTTCCCTTACTGGCAGGGTTGTTCTAGCCAACTCTATGCTCCTCTCCAAAGTTTGGTTTGGAGCCCACGCCATCACCTTATCCTCCAGTTTTTTCAAATCTCTGTATGCCCTTTTACAAGGGTGGCTCTGGTTGGGCCGCACACCACCGGTGCATCTTGAGGTCATGTTTGGCCCTCGCCATAGTGGTGTCATGGGCCTGCTCGACTTTGAGGCCCATGCTGCAAAGATACTGGGCACCTGGATCGCGGCCATCACCATCCCTACGATCCCCTCCCAACACTGGTCCCATGCAGCCCGCTCCAACTTCTCCCGCGCCCTAGGCCTTGCCAATCCGGCACACCCTCACTCCTTGCTGAAAAAATATCTGGCTTCCCACCCTTCAGCCGCTGGTCCTCATGGTACTGCACCACACTTCTAATGAATCCTTCTCTCCATGCGGAGTGCTGAGTGGATAATCCGTATTTGTGGGCACACAGCCCAGAGAGGGCGCCCCTCTCCTCGGTTCACACAGGAGGTACAGGGGCTAACTATTCTGGACGGAATAATACCACACGGTCCCATGTTCTATCCAGGGTGGACTACCTAACATGATGGACATTCCATATTCCCTTGAAACCCAGAAGACAATCTGGAAATACACCCACCACCCTCTGCTGCTGCCTCATGTCTGTTCCCATTTGTGGTAATGTCAGAGGCGGATGTACCATACTGCTGAGCGCTCTAACGCTTTACACTCATCCTGTGTCGTGTGTGGCCAGTATGGAACGCTGTTTCACCGCCTGGAGAAGTGCCCTACCTCTAAAGCGATATGGCGTGAGGTGCAACGTCTTCTTGGCCAGGATCAGACACATCCCTTCAGTTTATCTAGGGATATGTTTGCTTTATCTATGGTCTCCCCTCTCCCACCCTCCATCCATGCTCTGGTGGTTGTAATCGCCATGTGTACCATCCACAAGATTGTCTTTGATGCCATTGCAGGCTCCACCCCCACCCTCCCAGAAGCCATCCACCGGTTCCAGTTCCACTTAGTAGACCATTTTCAAGCGTGGATGTTTGGATACCTCCCACCTCATCGCCATCAGTTGGTCTCCTCCTGGTTCCCAGTTTGGTTCATCAACTCAGACCCCTTCTTACACACGTTCCCAATTGTGTTTTAAGCCCCTTTACACGTTCCCCCTCCTCCCTGTAGTGGCGTTCCCGCTGGCAACAGGAGATAGCATTGCTTCTCTGGGGTGCCTCCCTGTTCTATGTTCCATTTTCTTTATGTCTTTTTGGAAGTGTCCATCCCCTGGTCAGCCTTCCTGCAATAAATTATATTTTATCTGAAAAAAATAAAAAAAATGATATAAGTTAAAAATCATGGAAAAATATTTAGAAATAAAAAATAATATATTAAATATTAATTTTAGTCACAATCAAAATCAGCTGGTGGTGTCCCTTATATATTCTCAGGATCATCCTGGGTTGTGACTGGATCTGCCATGAGTATCAAGGTGCTGGAGTGAATAGGTACGTTGGTAGCATCAGGCAGGTTCAAACTGTATCCACCAGAAAGAGGCCTTAGAAAACAAATTTAATAGAATCCACTATGTTCTAAAACAAAGAGCCTAGTCTGGTTGAATATAGGGACCAAGGAATCAGGGAAGACGCCTAAGAAGAAACTTTAAAATGATGGATTGTCATAAAAACTCTGACCTGAGGGAATACAGGATTTCCAGACCTATTGTTGACAGCAACATCCAAACTAGGCTGGCATGGCTTGAGTGCCGTGAAAACCATGCTCTGCAGAGGCGGAAGCAAGAAGGACATGGAAAGGAAACTCCAAGAAGAAGGATTACCCAGAGATGCACTGATTAATGAAAAAGGAGATGGACTAGGAGAAATAGATATAATTTATGCTGATAGGCTCATTCAGGGATCAAAGAAGCGTCTGCTTCTGGATTATCTTCATTGCTGGATAATCTGGTCAAGTGGAGGATGTTATGAGATTTCATCATGCCTACATTAGTCAGCTTAGTTGATTATAATAAATCTGCTTATTGATATAGGGGATAAGGCCTGCTAGTGGATGTGGGAGTTATTGGTGTATACAATAACTACTGTTCAGAGAAATGATTTAGCAAACATTAAGTATAAGCTGGGTTTTGATCTGCCAGATTGCTTATGTTCAATGAGGAATGATCCCATATATTAAACAAGTGAATGGGTTATTAATCTAATTATTTATATAATTTAATTTTATGGGAGTCAATTAGGTTTTTTCACCAATTATCTAAGGGGCTTATGAGTTGCTAGGAGATTGATGATGCCTTTGATAAGCAACACTCAAGTTAACATTTTAGCGAACTCTCTCTCAATTTGTTTACTTTTAGTCAAATCAAAGTTTTTCTAATTTAGTAAAAACAGCTCCACTTGTCGTTGCCCCATTCAAGTTACCCACGTCAATGCGTTTGACGCCTGCTGCCCCATGTGGGGCAGTGGTGCGCCACCTCCTAATTTTTTTTCAGCCATTACCAAAATGTGCTCAGGGTGAATTGGCTAGCCCTCCAAATTCTTCAACAAGCTATGTACCACCTAAGGACTTAGCTTGCATCTCGCCCAAACCCAGGAGGTGCCACGCTGCCCCCTTGTGCTCCCCCAGAGCAACATGCAATTTGGCCTTCAGGTTAAATATGGCAAGTTGTTCCCCTATTCAGATAAAGCCATTATTGAACTAGCAAGGCTGTTATGCAGCCTGCAGGCTTCATCGACTTCCACTCTACCAAGGGGTATTTTGATCTTGGCTTCTAAAGTAAGGTGTAATGGTTAAATATATTGATAGTAGGCACCGACCCCGAGGATAAGGCTGGGTGGCAGGAGGTCCAGAAGGTGAAACTTCGGCCCTCCTTGACCTCAAGCACACCTTAGACCAACGCTGGATACAATCCAAGTATGCCCAGGTTGGTACTAGCGAGGTGCATAACGCCAAGCCCCTTGTATTGGCCCAGGAGTTAAAACAGATGAGCTATATAATTAATAAAGATGGTTCAATTTGGTTGATTGGGGAACAGGGGATATAAACCTGTTAATTTATGAAATTACACGTTCAAGTAGGGTACAACTTCAATCAATTACTTGAATGAAGTCAGTTTCAGTGTATTCTACCAATTTGTATGGAAGCGTTTGCCTATTGGTGCATCAAGGCTTGTGCCCACTTCCACAGACCCAGAATTGCCCAACGACATTTAAAAAATGGTTTTTGTGAGCAACATTCCTTGCTAGTAAACTTTTCACAATAAACTTTCCCTTTTTCTACTTTTCTATTATGGTTCCTTGGGCAAACCTGGGTGTGGACCTCTTTGAGGAGGTTTTCAACTACGTTGGCTACTACATTCTATCACAAATAACAAAAGTTTTGGGTGCACTTTTGGGCCACTCAGGTCCCCTCCAAATCGAGGCACCCAAGCCTCCTAGCACCAATTTACTATTAAGTATAGACTCCCTTTTGGAGTCCACAAAAGTTTTGTTGTTTCTAGCTTGCCTGATATTGTATACCGCGTTTTACACCCTTTCATTGGGTCCCTTCTGTTCTGGAACCATACAAGGTGCCTTCTTTCCCATTCTCTTAATGACTAGTTCCCTGTCAGTGTGGGTTTTTATACTGCACCATCTCTTTGGGAATGAGATAGTTGCAGACACTCTTTTGAAATAGGGTGATCTGCAGTGGCTGCTACCATCCCCTGGTGTTCCAGGGCACGCCCCTCCCAACTACTCATACCTGGTTGCCCACTGACTCCACTCTTGTGGTTCAGTTTGCAGGCCTCCTTACCCACCTACCACCTAAAATTTTAATAAATGAAATTATCACTGGATTATCAGAATATGTTTCCAATATCAATACAATTTGTGGTTCCCAATGGAGCCACTCGCCTCGCAGACCCCATGCCTATGTGACTATTTGTCCAGTATCAACAGAAATAGCCCTCTCAATCCCCCTCGCACCATTATCCCCTCCCCGGACCATCCTTTCTGGGCTCAAGTGAATGGAGGGCGCACCATTTTCCCTACCTGTTTTGAACTGTAGCATTTAAAACGGCGCTGCCCCTCCATCTCATGAGCCAGAGCATCCACACCCAACTTTATGCACGATGACCCTATTGTTGATCCAATAACAACTTTCATATGGGGCACTATCCTTCCCCCTCCCCCAAAGTGGTAGCTATGGCAACCACTGAATCAACAAACCAAAAATTACCTCAACGAACCTCTTCTCCTGAACCACACTAATCAGGAACCAGAATGGATTAAAGTAAGTTCTAAACCATCCTCCCAGCCAATCGCAACAGATAACCCATATGTAAATAACCAATCAAATTCAACCAAAATCCATGGATTATTTGGTTGAGGTACATGAATCAAGCGAGCTTATCCCTGAATCCAAATGGGCTGGGCCCCTTCCATTTGAAATGTACCTCAATACTGATTATGTGGCCCAATTCCCAAAGCATCATTATGCGCCACGCCCTGATGCCACCCCCAAAAAAAGTGACCACCAACTAGCTGAAGAGGCAGTTGCCTCCCTGGATGTCATTCAATCCATAAGGCCATTAAAAAATCAGTTGCAGTACTGGCTACAGGCCTGCCACTTCTTATCCTACCTAATATCATGCTTCCAAAACAGAAAAAAGACCATCTCTGATACTATCAGGCAGCAAATTCAGAAGTTCAAAAAGTTGCAGCAGTTGCAAAGTTTGGCTCAAAGACCCACATTACCCGCAACAACCTTGAAATCATCGTCACCCTACCTAAAGTACGCCTTGAGGCGGAAAAAGCATTTGCATACTATATTTTCACTCTCCTCATCGCATACATTGAGCTGAAAATTCTTTGTTATCTTAACCCCCATTTCCATGATGCGTCCACACCATTGCTATCAGCTTTGTGCCGCTACATGTCCATAACAAATGAGGAAGAAGAGCTTCCCAATCCCCCTTCATCCACAGCCATAAATGTATAGCGGTTGCTGCTTCCAACTTGGTTGGTGTGTTTTGTTTAATTTTTGCGTCAGTTCAAGCAGATACATCTGTCTCATTTCGACTTTATTTTTATTTTAATTTCAAGTTTTAGCTCGTTTGAGTATTGTAATGACCATCCCCTGGTCAGCTTGCCTCAGTTAGATAAAAAAGTTAACATTTTGGTATCACGACCTGTTGTTTATGGTAAAAGTCGCATTATCTAAGAAGGTTGTTAGCCTAGTAAGGGTGACACGATGGGGTTAGTGAAGGAGTTGAGACCAATTCTTTGATAAACATAGAAGAGGTCACATTGATGTCCAGTGGAGGAATCTGACTAAACTGATGAGGAAACCCATCGTTGAGCGTGACTCTTGAGGTTTAATTATTGGTTACGGCTGCCATTTCTGATTGGGGTACCAACAGAAGAGTTGAGCTGCTGAATTTCCCTAAAAATTCCCTTTCATTTTATTAAATAAATCAGATAAGTAAAGCTCAAATACTTTAATGACCAAATCTGTCATACACTTAGTGCATATTTTACTCTTATGATTAGAGTTTGGAGGATAAGATATCCTTTTTCTAAGTTTATTGCTACCTCCGTGGACTCTGCGTCAATGGAAAAGAGAAGAACCTCTGAACCTGATATTAGGTTACGTTTTACCAGAAGGAAGAGTTAGAGGAGAAGTTCCCTGCCATTTCAGCGGTACCTCTCAAGTGTTAGAAATACAAGCACCTATTTTGCGTTGTAAATAATATTCAACCGGCTGTATGAAATTCAATAAGGGTAGTAGTCTTCATAATATCACTACCCTATGCAATTATTATTATCAACAACTTATATGAAGCACATATCAGAAACCTGTGTAGTTAACAAAAAAGCTAAAAGTGAGCCATACAATGAGTAGTCTACATTTGGTACTCATTTTTAAGAGTAGCCAGCTCTTGAAAGTTGACACCAAAATTCCATGGTCTCAAGGTTATTGCTAATTTCCTTTCAGCCGGTGACTTTAACTGATGAGGTAGGGTGCTATAGTGGGTAAGCAGCCGTGTTCTAGGTGACTTCCATAGAGTTCTATGACTGTTCAGTAGAGCTGTCATCCCCAGATGAGGAACCAACGTTTAATACAACATATCCATTCTTGGTCCCATGACAATGGCTGGTGTCCCCTTCCAACTTGGTTAAATGATCACTGATTGTCTCTTCCTACCAACTGACCCAAATTTCATGCCTTCAGCTTTTGATATTTCTGCCGCAGTTCCTCTAACTCTTTGATAAGCTGGTAGCGTTTGTCAGCATTCTTGTTTGCAGTTTTCCCTAACAGCATTACTTGATCTTGTGCTTTGATCATATATGAATCCTGTCTAACAAAATAACCTCCATTACTGTAGCGAATTCCATTAATTCTTCTCCTTGCTTAAGTTATATGGTGCCTAAAGCCTTAACTTTGAGACCTGATAACTTGTCCCAAATTCCCTTAACTTCAGCTTTGTTTTGAAGCTTCATGTCACCGACTAACAGTTTTAGCTTCAAGCTTTTTCTTTAAGATCTTTCTACTTCTTGATGAGATAGTGAAATGACTCAAACATCTTCACAGCAGATTCTATTCCAGAATATTCTAAGTCCATGACTCTGGATTCTGCACTTTTAAATCCCAATCTGGCACTTTCCCCTTCACTCAACAGTTTGCTGCTAATTCTCTTAACTCCCATCTTTCAGGCAGCGTCAGCCAATAAACCGTCCTATAGTGAGCACCACTTGTTGAAAAGTAATCACTTCACAAGTTTTTGGGGGAATATTTATCACCTAATAAAGCTTCATGTATGATGACAGAAAACATGAATCTGAGCCAGTAACAGCTTATCCAAACTTGACCTTTGTCAACTAAAATATTTAGGCACTTTTGTCCTACAATGACTAACCTAATTACTAGTAAAATCTAGTAAGATTTTGAACAAAATAATTTTATTTTGGTAAATAATTTCATAAATATAAATCATTCCTAGCAACCTAATGCCCACCTATTAAAATAATCAGCATCTGCCACCAGAGAATAGCTTTTATTCATTGATCTGCAGCATTCAACATGGTATTGGTATTAAATTCCCTCAGCTTGATTTTCAGGTGTAGGTAATCATGTTTTCAAGACTGCTAACCTAAACTATTGGGGATCATCCTTTATAACTCATAGAAGTCTAATAATCTAATAGCTCATATATGCTAATTTGGAGCTCCTTCCTTGGGAGCCTAAGAGTAAATGATATAGCTTTAAATGATTGAATACAAAGTTGTAGCTTCTTTCATAGAAGCCTAAAGGTCATGAAAACTTAAAATATACTGGGGATCATCCCTATTAATCACTAGTATCAGAATATAATGAGAAAGCATAATCTGGAAAGAATACCAACATCAGAAAGCCTCTCTGTTCCTTGAATACCACAACCTGTGGCATCTTCTCTAGTTATAACCTATTCCAGAGTTTAACATGGGAAAGTGTTGAAATCACATAATTGTCACAAGAATTTTAGGTGGGAGGAAGATGGGGCAAGCCTGATTGAATTTTTCCCAATTTTTGCTCCTAAACTTTTTGAGATTTCTAAATTGAGACGTTCTCCATCCATGATGGGCTGAGTCAGCTTGTTGGGCCTAGCTCACTTAACTTGTGAGGCTGACTTTCTGTGGAGGGGCTCTGTTCCACACAGATTAGACACCAGGCGACCTTCTGAAGGGACAGGATTACCATCACTGTGGTTCTCGACTTATGACACTATCTGATGTAAAATCACTTGCTCATTAGAACTGTATTTTTCCCTGCTTGTGATATTCTGCTTAACAATCTTGGTCGTAACTTTTATATGTTGGATAGTACAAAATTTTTGAACCTCAACCAACCACTTCCTTAGTGTTCTCATTAACCCAAGGTATTCTCCAAAACGAGCATCTTCTCTTATGATTCCAGACTGGTTACTGGTGATCTCTTCACTTAAACTTAAAATTATGTGGAAAACAAGGATAAACTTAATATTCTATGGTAAAAAATTCTTTATTATATTAAAAGTGAAGTATCTTTATACTATAATAATCAGGATAAATTTAATCAAAAATTAAGAATGAAGTGGGAACTGGTGTATCAATATTAGGGTTTTCATGATCCCCTTGTGAGTCTGTCTTATCTATGCTTTAGTTGAAGCATCCATTTGACTCAATTTGTGTATTTTTGAGCTCTTTCTTGAGGTGGTTATCCCTGAACCAGGATGTCCAGGGGCCCTTTGTTTAGTCCTCACTTCTGGGTTGAGGCTGTAGTTCTGCCTTGGGATATTACTTCTTCACTCAATTTGGCTATATGCTGATCTGCTTTAGGTTTGTTTAATAAAGCTGCTTCAATGAGCTTCAATTCAGGTTTTTTACAATATTCAAAATTAGTTGACTACTGCTTTTGGTAATATTTGAATATAAGGTTCAATTGTTTCTATTTGGGTAATTTGACTTGGTCATAACTTCATCATTGACAGATTGCAAAGTTGTTTTGGAACCCCAAAGTTATAAAAGGGTGCAAAAGTTCATAGTCTTTAGCAGTTTCATCAGCTTCATCTTCAGACTACAAATTTCTTCAGTTGGCAGGTATCAAATTAATTGCATATGACATCATCTTAAATGAATAATAAATTTCTTTGGATGACTTCATCCATAAAGGGAGGTTTATCTATATTCACAACCTTGAACTTTATAATCTAAGTTTTGGGGTGTTAATGCACTGGTATTTTCTCCCACAGGACAAGCAATTACTCTTCAGTCCACTTGTGGTGTCTTCTGTGACCGTCTGGTTCTTGTATATTATCATAATCTATTGTAAAATCAAAAAAAGGATTTAGAAAATGTGAAAAGAGGAGCCAATATCAAGAGTCAAAAAATGACTTTTTTATAGTGTTGTGATTCAGCGGAATCCTGGGGATACGCCGTGAGAGGTTTGCACAGGGTTTAGCCCACTGAGTAAAAGGACCAACGATATGACGATTGTGGCCCTTGGTGACAACAAAATAAACGCTTAAAATGATAACTATGGGGCACTTGCTCCCAATACAATACTTTATTTAGATATGATAATCTCCTCGGCTCCTCTCTATCTTGCTCTTTTCCTCCTATTAAGCAACAACCCCCTCTTGATCACCCATCTCACTTATATTACAGCAGCTTGGATGATACCACTCTCATAGCTCGGACTATTTGGTTTCACCGATTCTCCTCATTTTGGCTGGTTATTCTCAAAATTTGCTATTGCCATTACCAGTTCAATTCCAACAAATTCCATTCATTTCGCCATATTGACTTAGGGCTTATCATCCAGTCATATTGGAATCGCAACATTACCCCCTCCTTGACTGGATGATAAGGCTCTTATTGTTTGTATGGTTGGAGGAACTTCACATGTACCCGGTTAATAATTCAACCTCCCACAGATTCATTAATGGTGTAGGCGTCAACCCCAGTTTTCTCAATGATCTCAAATGATCTGCTCCATATGCTGGCGAGCTTGTTCCTTCTTCTGAACCCATGTTGGTCATGAAACAGGACCAATTCCCCTACTCCAAACTGTGGAAGACTGCTGCATCTACATTGATCAGCCGCGTGCTCCCAAACCTTCTTGGAAAAACTAGTAGAATATGCCTCATTTTGGAGCTTGATCAGCATGTTCATTAAGGAAGACAAATAGTGGTGGGGTTCAACTCCGCTGGTATCCTCAATGCAGGAGTAAAGCAATGCAGACAGCGCTGGATGTCATCCATAGAGCAATTGAAATGTACTCTTACTGGTTGCTGAGTGGTAGCTGATATTGTACGTGAAGATAGCAGTGGATAAAAGGGTGCTCCAATCTGATGGCCGCTCATTTACAAGCTTGCGTAGAATATTTACCAAGAAACATTGACCCATTCAACCATACCGTTAGCTTTAGGGTGGTAGGGTGTAGTTAAGACCCTGCAAATTACCATGAGCTCGTTCAACTTGGCCAATATATGTGATGTGAAATTGGTCCCGTTGTACATTAGAATAAATTGTGGACAACCATGGCGCTGTATGACACACTCCAGGATGAACTTGGCGCTAGTGACAGCCCCTAAATCCTTGATAGCCCTTGCTTCTACCCATCTTTTCAAATGGTCGATGGCAACTATTATATTTTTGGAGCAGTTCACGCCAGTTGGCAGTGGCCCCACCACATCTAATGAAACTGTATGCCATGCAAACTGAGGCTTAACTAGCTGGTAGGTTGTCCTTCAGTGGTATGGTTTCTCCACTTGGCACTGATGGCAACTAACCGTCTTGAGCACATTGTAGTGCATAATTTCCCAATAGTAGAAGGGTCATAAGATTCTAGCATCTTTTTCAACCCTCCATGACCTACCGCTTTATGGGCATCCATTATTATTGCAGCCTGGGCAAGGGATTTTGGAAACTCAGCGTTTATTCCTCAATCTGCTTATATAATTCCCCATTGCGCAAGAAGGTATCCTTCCTAAGCCCATCTAACACTTTGATCATGGGCAGCGGCTCATCTTGATATTTTCCCACAATCATCTTTTCATACATTATGTCCACCACACCCGCTGTAATGGTGACTGTGGGTAATTGGGAAAGACAGTCTGCACACCGATGCTTCGCCCCAGGTCGATGCATGATCCAAAAATCATGTTCTTGGAGCCTCAAAGCCCATTGTGCAAGCCACCCTTCAGGTTCCCACAGATTCTGTAGCCAGTGCAAGGAGGCATGACCCGTTACCACTTTGAATTTCACCCCTTGAAGGTAGACCTGGAATTGTTTATATGCATAGATTACTGCTAAACACTCACTCTCAGTCACAGTGTATTTCCGTTCAGGCCCAGTTAAACTGCAGCTACAATATGCAATGGGGTGCTCCACACCGTCATCGTTCTTTTGGGATAACACAGTCCCTACAGCAGAAAGCGAAGCATCCATTTGCACAATGAACTCTTTCTCAAAATTGGGGTATTGCAAAACAGGTGGTCTAGCCAACGCAGAAATAATACATTAAAAGCGGTTTGACATCGATCCATCCAGTTGAAGACAGCGTTTTTCTTAAGTAGCTCAAAGAGTGGAGCCCCAATACAGATAAAGTTGGGAATGAACCGCCAGTAGTGCCCGACCATCCCCAAGAACACCTGGATATCCCGCTTATTTCTTGGCCGAGTCATCTTGTGAATGGCTTCCACCTTGGCTGTCTGAGGGCTAAACCCCTTGGAGTCTACCACAAAGCCAAGATATTCCAATTTTTCCTTAAAAAGTGGCACTTTCGGGGCTTAATCTTGATATTAGCATCATCCAGGGGCGGAACACTTGCTCCAGGTGTCCAAGATGCTCCGTGAACATTCACAAAAACACGTTGATATAATTAAGGTAGACAAGAACGCAATACAGCTTTAGGTCACCCAAGATAGTATCCATAGCCAGCTGAAATATAGTGGGAGCATTGCACAAACCCTGTGGCATACGTGTAGGCTGGGACAATCCTTTTGAGGTGATTATAGCGCACTTTCCCTGTTCTGCCGCTGGCAACTCGATCTGCCAGTACCCCAATATCAAGTCCATAGCTGAGAAATACTTGGCCCCACCTAACTGATCTAACGCGTCATCAATTCGTGGAAGCGGGTATAAATCTTTTTTTTGTAATGCTGTTAAGCTTCCGATAATTAATTACTACTTGATTGGAGCCATCTTTCTTTTTGACAATTAGTACTGGGGGATGCCCAAGGACTTTTTGATGGCTCCAACATTTCATGTTCCACCAATGTATCTATTTCTGCAGACACAACTTCTTTCACTTCCTTTGAGCGACGGATAAGATGTGACATGATAGGGGGTGGTCTCCTACGTCCACCTGATGCACAACCCCATGAGCGCAACCCAATTCATGATCATCAGTTGCAAAGATACTGTGATACTTTTTAAACAGATCCATCACCCTATCCTTCTGATCCTCTGATAGACCAGTGAGCGCCTCCTGAGGAACCACAGTCATTATGCCAAAGGTGGTTTTTAAAGGCAAGTTGAGATCAACTCATTAACCAAAGTCGTGTATATGGTGGACCTCATCAATTGGGATCAAATGCAGGTAGGCTACCACTTGGTGCCGCTACACCTGCATCACTTCCTTCTTCAGATCTGCTACCAACACTTTTACTTTCCCCTGCCCAGGTAACAGTAACCCAGGTGCCACATGAGGTTCAAGTCATGATTGTTGATAGGGCCCCACAACCTCTCCATACAGACCGCTCAGTATATCAATTTCAAGCTCTGTTCTAGTTATGACCTAATGCCCAGAAGGGATAGTAAAAGCGTTTGCAGCTTGTAGCGGAATCCTTTTTTACTCGTAAATCTGGGTTGGGATCGTTTGGGTCTTCCACTTTATCCGCTAATGTTTTACTGGTATCACACCATCGCTATAGGTGAGATTAATTTGACTAGAGCGGATTTTGTCATCTGGAACTCCCCTGGAAGTAAAATAGATGGGAATCCGTTGTCCCAGGATGACTAGGGTCTCTTCCATCATGTCAATGACAGCCCCATAGTGGCGCATAAACGCAGTCCCAATCAGCAGATCATAGTTGCTACTTGGTAATACTACCGTTGGGGCCATGATAAGAACAGATTCAAACCGCAAAGGAAGTGCACTATATGCTCCCTCGGAGACCGTGGTTTTCACTCCTGCAGTCCCATACTCCATCCGGTGTTCAATGTCAGGTTTTAATCTAACTTTGCCACCAGCTTAGTGGAGGCAATGTTAACAGAAGCACCCATATCAGTTATAGCTTGTACGCGGGTTTTGGCTACCACCATGTCACAGTAAGTGCACTCTGAGTATGATGAATGCCTGTTATTTTCTACATGTACATTCAGCAATTCACGTTTTCCCAGGAACCCTATGATACCCAAACCGACTTTAGGGTATCCTGCTATAATAGCATCCACTGGAAAGTAGACCTCTACTTCCCTTAGAGACAATGCATCCGCAGATGGTTCCAGCTGGTCTAACTAATTTTGGTCAAACATTTGGCAAGCGTAAGGCTTTAACTGCCCCAGAAACCTTGGGTCAGCCATATTTTTGAATTGTGCTTGGGTTAGCACATTTACTCTCCCAACTGGCTGTTGGTAGAGAAATGTATCATCATATTGGGAGGCTTCTACTTCCTTCAATACAATGGATTCAGGGGGGACGTATGACTTCAATATAGCGGAAGTAGAGAGTCCCATCTCTACTCCGCTCTGACTTTTCCCTGATAACCTTGATCCTGTTGTACACGAGGGATCTGTTGATCAGGGCACCATCATCCCATGTGCCCAGTGCGACCGCAATTAAAGCAACTTACTCCATAGGGCTTGCGTCAGTGCTTAATATAAGCTGGCCCACTTGGAAAGTTATTCTAAAGTTGATCACGTAACCAGACCCACATTGGTAGACTGCCTGCTGTTGATCAGCGTAGTTAGGGCCAAAGCGTTAGTTGGGAAGTTGTTTCTCAGTACTCATGGGATAGATGGTGATCTGCGGGGAGTAGCCTGGCATGATCTTCATTGAAAGGTTGCTTTCCTCCCCATGGTTAGGGTAGGCCTCGGCAACAGTGGGAACCTGCTCGATATTGAGTGGAGGGAAAGTTACAGCTAACCAATGTACAAACTGAACAAGTTTAAGAAGAGGTACATCATCCTCTAACAATGAAGCCATAACATTATACAGCTCAGTATATGGCTTCACCGCAGAGGCCATTGCAATGCATACATCAGCTTCAGCTAGAATCCCAGCACCAATCAACACATGTGCTTCTGTCATAAACTGCTCAGCAAATCAGTGAGACTCTCATTTTATGGAAACCCAATGGTCAGGAACTCGACTTTCCGCTGAAACATCTTTGCTTTTCCGCCAAACAACTGTATCACTGTCTCCTTGACTTCTTGGTAAGTAACGGAACTGTCTGGAATGTATTTTATTAAACTGAGGTAAGCCGACCAGGGGACAGACATTACCAAATATATGTGAAACTAAGAGAATAACTAAGAAATAAAAAAATTGGGCACCCCAGGGTACTCAAGTTACCCCTGTTGCCAGCGGGACTTCCAGGTATGGGGGTTGGTGCACTACTCCAAGGGGGTTTCCCTGCTATGGAGCAGGTGTGAAGGAAAGGGTCTGTGTGGAGGAACCAGAGTGGGAACCATGATTCTATGAGCGCTTTTTGTCTTGGTCTCATATATCCATAGAGCCAGGCTTGGAAGTGCTCTAGTAAGTGGACATGGAATCTGTTAATAATCCCATGAATGGTTGGGACCGTGCCCTTAAACGCATCTAATGCAATTGTGTGTATTGTCCACATTGCAATGGGTATTATTAGGGAGCGGAGGGTAGTTGGGATTGGTGACTCGATCTGGAGCGCGAAGATACTCTTTGATACTAAGAATTCCTGTTCGTTTTGAATCTTGAGCAGGCGTGTGACTTCCTGCCATATAGCTTTGGTTGGGGGCATGTTTCTAGGCGGTGGCGTAGGGATCCCTCCCCTCCACATACTGCACATGTTTTGTAGAGGGAGTTGGAGCAATCCGCCGTCCTATAGGTCCTTCTCAAACAGCGCCAGGCGTTTGCTCTTATCCTTGGTTGTAGGAGTGGGTGGTGTGTCATTTTCCACATTGCTTTCTGTGTGGTTAAATC
This sequence comes from Massospora cicadina, assembly GCA_022478985.1. Taxonomy (NCBI): domain Eukaryota; kingdom Fungi; phylum Entomophthoromycota; class Entomophthoromycetes; order Entomophthorales; family Entomophthoraceae; genus Massospora; species Massospora cicadina. The sequence goes on from JAKSZP010011131.1 coordinate 41,235, forward strand.
ATAGGGAATGCCCAGCATATCTAGGTATTCTATCCTAGCTATGCTTGGGGTTGTTGCGAGCATATCCCTCTGGGGTGATTTTCTGGGTTTCTTGATTTGAATGGGGGCTATGTCGTCCCCTCCCCTGTATAGTACCCATGTTCTCTATGGTCCATCCCATATGGCGGATAGTTTGGAGGATATGTTTAAAATGAGGGGAGGTTCCATGCGGACCCATTACAGTAGGGTGCTTGGCAAGGTATGAAAGTAGTCTGGATTGACTATGTGGGTTGGTTAATTTGAGCGCCTGTGCAAAGTTAGTCCTTGCTGCTCTGTACCAATGTTGTTGCGGGAGGTCTGGAGCAAGGATTTCCTTTATCCAGGTACCTAGGATGTGATTGGCATGGCTCTCAAAATCTATTAGTCCCATGCCTCCGCTTGAGCGTGGGCCAAATAGTGTTTCCATCCTTATAGGAGGGTGAGAGCCAGGCCACAGCCAGCCCTAGATAAGCGCGCGAATTGAGGTTATAAAGGTAGGTGAGAAGGCTATCGCATGGGCCTGGTACCAAGTATTGGGAGGATGAGCGAGTTAGCAACTGTGACTCGTCCTGTTAGTCCTGGGGTTCTTCCCTTGAGGGAGGCGACGCGTTTGGATACCCGTTGTAACAGGTTACTTTTCATTGTCTCATTAGCATATCCCCCTGATTCTAGCCAGATTCCAAGGTGTCAGACAGGAGTGGTGGGAGGTGTTGCAAAGGGTAAAATAATTGGGTTTTTTCTTCGAGTATTGGTGTGAGGTTCTGATGTTGTGGCCCAATTGTTTGTGTATTCGCCTAAGAGGATGATTTCTGTCTTCCTCTTGTTGAGCGATGCATTGCTCACCTTGGAGTATTCATCTAGAGTGTGTTCCAGCTGTCGGGCATCTTCATTGTTTGCTATGCCTGCTACGCAGTCATCTGCAAAGGCCAGTATCTTGACTGTTGGTTGTCCTGGTGCGGTTATCCCCATGAGACGTGTGTCAGTTACTCGGAGGAGCGGGTCAAAGCTGAAATTGTATAGCAGTGGACTGAGGGGATCCCCTTGTTTGAGCCCTCTGTGTGGTTTGATATTGTTTGTTAGAAATCCAGGGCCGCATATAGCCATGGTTGCAGATTCTGTTAGGAGCATCGCCCATTTTATGAATCTTGTGGAAGTTTGAAGACATTTAGACATTCTTTTAGGCATGGCCAGCTAACACGGTCATACGCCTTTTCCTGATCCAAGAAGACCAGGCACCAGTTGCTTTGGATTGGCAAATGTTTGCAACAGGGTGTATGTTGTTCCAGATTGAACGCCCTGGTATATACCCAAACTGGTTGGAAGATAGGGCGTCAGATGCAATTGCGCCTAATCTAGCTGCTAGAATTTTTGTTAGAATTCTTGTGTCAGTGTTAAGAAAGCAATTGGGCGCCAGTTGGCCAGGTCCAACTTGTCACCCTTTTTATACAAGGTTATAATGTAGGTTTCATGGCCTCCTGGTAATAGGCGTGTTTCCAACAAACTCTGGTTCATTGACGCCAATAGGAGGGGGGCGATTTGTTGAAAATATTTTTTGTAAAATTCGTAGGGTATCCCATCAGGCCCTGGGCATTTCCTATGTGGTGCACCGCGAATTGTTTCCCAAAGCTCCTCCCGTGTGATAAGGGATAGTATATTGTAATTTGGTGGTGTACTTTGTATCTTGGCAGTTTGAATAAATTCTTTAATTTTTTGTGGATCTATTGGAATATCGCAATACAATTTGGTGTAATAGCGGTGTACTTCCGCCTTGACCTCCTCAGGGTCAGTTGCCATGGTGCCATTGGTCTTGCGGACCTGTGTGCATGTGGGCTGGTTTCTGTGGGAGTGGAATTGGCGGAAAAAGTATATCAAACAGGTTTTGCCTTCCTTTATGAACTTACCTTTGTTCGATGCTTTGATTCTGTGTTGGTGTTCAAAAATGAGATTGTTAAGTTGGGCTGAAATTTCTGCCCATTTGCGTCCCCAATTAGGGCTATAGCCAGATCTCGGAGTACTTATTTCCAGGTGGTCTAGTTCTGCCAAGGTACGCTTAATTGTGGCTGTGTCCGCGGTGTACTTGCGTGATGCAATATGTCAGGTTTTGTTGATTAAATCTTTTTTGAAATTTTCCCATGTTCTGATGGGATCCAAAGTATATGGGGTTGTGAATTCTGGGTTTGTAGCCTTGTTTTCAACCCAGTCAGATATCTCAGGCAATCTTATATTTTCTGGGTGAAGCTTTCTCCAAGGTGACACTGTGTGTGGGATTGGGTTGGCACTAACTGCACCGTAACTAATCAGTGATCAGAAAAATTGATCTTTTTTGTTGTAAATTTGGAGATTCTTGAGTGGTGGGATTGTGGGATGAGGATGTGGTCAATACGACTCATTAATATGAGCAGTCCCTCACGTATGTTAGGTCTTGTCATATGGGGAAGGATTGGTGAATTGGGGGGAAGAGCATCCTGTAAGCCAAGAGATGCCTTCATTGTGCGATATTCAATGTGTCCAGTTGGGTATCTCCTGGGATTAGGCCATCAATCTGTATTGGGGTTATCACAGCAGTTGAAATCGCCTAACATGATGATATCTGGTGGGAGAGTGAGGGTAGAAATTTTTTCAAAATTTTTTTTCTCTCAGTTGCAGTGCACGGTGCATAGATACATGCTAACGAAATTATTACATCTTGGCATGTGATTGTTGCTACCAGGACTCAACCATGCAAGTGCGATGATGACTTTGTAACCTTAAATTTTTTTGTGTTTTGGACTATCACCCCACAGTGAGATGTCCATACTGATTGTTATGGTGCGACCCTGGTTGACCAGGATTCTTCTTCCCCTTGTAGGCAGTGGGTTTCTTGGATGGCCAAGATGTCTACAAGAGGTTTTCGCAGGAATGCCAGCTTTTTGGCTTGGGACATGAGCCCTGGCTCCCGCGATATTTAATGTCCCTATTGACACTGAGGTGCCCGTGGTGCCTCAGGAGCGGTTGGGAGGACCCTCTGGTCCTATCCCACCGCGGCTCATTTTGGCCATGCTCCATGTCTGTACTCCAACTCTTTCACTGCCATTGTTGGTTCCCTTGATCTGACCCAATGATTCAAGGGAATTGCGGTTTTTTGAATTTGCATCAACTTTTCCTGCACAGGTCTCATGTTGATTTGATGCGGGTTGTTGATTGGATTTTATATTTTTTAGTTTCAACTTTGTTGCATTGTGCGCTGCATTTTCACCCAAATTGCAGTTGCATTGTTCCTCAGTATGTGCATGACTGATGACGCTTTGTGGCTCAGTCTGGTTACTATGAAAATTTTCGACCTGGGCATATTGTTCTGATTAGTTGGTTTGGTGAATATCTGATATATCCTCCTGAATTTGTCCGTGGTTAATGGCGGATTCCACGTGTGCCGCCGATTCAGCTGCTGCTCTCTTGCGGGCTTTTTGTGATGCATTACGCTGTTTACTTGTAACTGTGTCCACGATGGAATATAGTCCATTTTACCTCAGAAGAATGGGTGGTGGCCATCAGTCATTTTGGTGAAGTTTTCATTATCTTCTTCCATAGCTTCTTCACAAAAATCATTCCCATTAAGCCCTCTTTTACAAGGCATGCATGTTCCTTGTGTCCCAGTGAGCCACAGTGGTTGTAGATGGGTGGTGCGCGTTCCAGTGTAACTTGGAATGCAGCCAACTGGTCCCCATCTGCAAAGTGAAATTCTGCTGCGTGGGGAATTATGGATAAATCCTCTTCCACCTCTGGGAAGGGGTTGATTACAGCAATAGCTTTGCCTGTGCACAGGTCGGGCATCAAGTGAAATCACTGTAATTTGAGTTGTTGGATTTCTCCATAGGCCACAAGTTCTTTGTGGAGCTCCTCCTCAATTACCTTATGAGAAAGGTTGGTGGGGAGCGAGTCAAAGGAGATGAACAAAGTTTTCGCTTTGTTCCATCTGGTGCATGCGGTGCGCACAATTTTTTGCCCTCAGGTAGGGCAATTTCCATGCGGATTTTTGCTGCAGCATCGGCTTCATCAGCTTTTTTAAAACCAATATCGTTCCAGCCATAGCCCATGTTGTTGGTGGCTACATACACCGCGTGAGGGAAAAGTGAGGGCTGTGCCTCACATGTTTTTTTCCACAGGGTCGGTGACTCATCCCCAAGTAAGAGTCTGATCCCGTGTTCCACCTTTGACAAAGGTTGGTTGAATTGAATGTACATTATTGCGCGTGCTTTACAGTAAATATCATAAACCCAGATGGTGTCTGAGTTTGCGATTTTTTTATGGCTTGGGTTCCTGGTCCCCCTCCAGGGCGTTTCTTGCCCTTAGTTGCACCGTTAAGCGCACCGCTTACCATGACGCTCGCCCATGTTGTATTATTTTTGTTATTAAAGTCGCCCATCTTTCCTGTGTGTGATTATCCAAATTTGCTGTTCAAATCGAATTGTAGTAACTAAAGTGATTGTTATGAGAAATAAAAGCTTTTTCTGAAATTATTATCAACTACTGTCTGGAATGTAACAAACAACTTGATCAGCACTTCTGACATCAAAGTTGGAGATTAACAGTTTCGCCCTGCGTTGGTCTGAGGCACCTTCAGTCACAAACTCAAATCATCAAAAGAATTCATGAATATTGCCTTCACGATTAAAAGGCGGCAGCTAAGTACAGCAGACTTCATGGAGCAGCTCATCTTGTCTTTTAAGCACCGTGTCCAGTGCAAGTTTCAACTCCTCATATGCAATAGTCCTATTGTGTCATGTAGATTTCTTTTCAAAGCAACCTAGGTGAGACATAGCAGGCGACTTGAATTTTATTATTTTATTACTGATCAATGGGCCCCCTGTAGTGAGCATCACTGTTGTGATATGGCGGAATCCTGGGGATACACTGTGAGAGGTTTGCACAGTATTTTGGCCCACTGAGCAATAGGACCAACAATATGATGATTGTGGCCCTTGGTGACAACAAAATAAACGTTTAAAATAATAATATGGGGGCACTTTCTCCCAATACAATACTTTATTTAAATATAATAATCTCCTCAGATCCTCTCTATCTTGCTCTTTTCTTCCTAATAACCAACAACCCCCTCTTGATTGCCCATCTTGCTTATATTACAGCAGCTTGGACGAGACCACTCTCATAGCTTGGACTATTTGGTTACACCAATTCTCCTCGTTTTGGCTGGTTATTTTAAATTTGCTATCGCCATTACCAGTTTGATTCCAAAAGATTCCATTCATTTCTCCATATTGACTTAGGGCTTATCGTCCAGTCATATTAATACATGACATGTACCATACTCTTTCTTGTGTTCCAATTCAGGTGAGATCTTCATCCTCTTCAACAGCTTGGTTGAGACAATATTAATGGGCGCTTCACTGTCAACAATCGCCCTCACCTGTACTCAATTCACTAGTATATCTATATACATATACTTGGAGTATTGTAAGATAGTATTTACTGAGTTTAAGGCAGCATTAGAAGCCAAATCGAGTTTGTGAATGATTTTGTGCCAATAAATTAGGAATTGATTCCTTGATTGCGCTGAGGTGGTTTGACAGGTTTGCCTCATCTAATTAAACTTCAGTGAATTCTTGGGTATTATCTGCAGCTTGAATCTTGTCTACAAGTTGTCAGGCGTACAGCAAAGAAAATTCTTTGATTATCTCAGGGTTGATCCTCTTCACCCAAGATCTTTTTACCACGTTACATCCAAATTGACTACTTGATACAGCTTATCCTGTACATCCTCATCCATGAACAGATCACTGATGTCAATTTCATTGTGCATAATATTGGGAGGAACAGGCTTCTCCACAGCTCTAGACTGTTCCCCATCTAGGCTGTGGGCCCTTTTCCTGACTCCTTTGCAGTTGCAGACTCTTTCGCTTAGACCATGTTTATTTTGATCCTTTGGTTTCTTACAATGTACAGCGAAATGTCCCTTTTCTACACGCTGGTAACAGACTTTTTTTTCTTATAATCTGTTTAAAGTCTTTGGGCTTATTCCATGCATGGTTCAATTATTCATCTCATTAGCACCTTCATTCCCCTTTGTGGGATTTGAATCTCATACTGGGTTTAATTTGAGAATTCTATTTGGGGCATTGTGGTAGCTCCCAAGATTTTCAATATTGTCTACCATTTTAGAGATGGTAATTTCTGTTGTGAACATGGAATACATCATCTGATGCAAATTTTGGTAGGTTCAAAGGGCCACTTGTAATGCAATTAGGATATCTTAATCATCCAGCAATTTTGCTCCAACCAGGATTTGTGATTTCTGGTAGAACTGATCAGCGAAGCTTGCTAAATATTCATCGTTATGGAATTTAATTCCCATAAAACTCTTGTTTGCACTTCAACATGTGTGTTGGGCTTCCAAATTCCTTCATAATGGCTTCTTTGGTTTCTGCCTACAACCAGCTGTCCCCCTCCAGGTGGGGCAACGCTAGGTTTTGACAATCAGTATCTAGGCAATTCATCACTGTCAAGGTCTTTTGATGATTGCCATATCTATACATTGTCATATTGAACAATCAGAAAAACGCTGGGGCGTTATCCCAATGGAAAGTTGGCAATTTTGGTGTTGCTTAGAATTCCTCCGAGGTTTCTCTAGCCACCTCTCTGTGTTTGGCTACTCAGCTCACTTGTGGAGTAATTTTGGGCAACATCTCTGAAATAGCGGTAAAAGTGGGTGGCATGCTATTTGGGTTTGTCATCTTTACAATTAGCATATGAGGAGCAATTCTTTGGCGTCAGTCACTGCATATGGCTCACATTTGCATTTGTGAGTCTTCAACTCCTCAACCTGTTTAATCAGCTTCTCAATATCAGTGCTGAATGCTCTTAAAGAATTCAATCCGCTTCACGCTCCATTTTCAGAAATAAGACTTCTTGAATTAAGTCCCCTTCTTGCTTCTTTAATGACGTTACTTTTCCAAGTAACTCATTTTTGAAACTAGTGACATTATTGACCCCTTCTTTTATCTTGGCGACTCTCACCTCAAAGGCTGCATATTCTTGATGATCCGCTGAGTTCAGGGTGTCTTGGTTAATGGTTGCTAACTCCATCAATAGTTTTCTTATCTCATCTTTATACAACATCTCGTTCTAATTTCTTCTACTCAACTACACCCCTTTAGTGAGCACCAATTGTTAAATTTATAGGTTTTCTGATTATTCATATTTAATAACCCCTATAAATATATTAACTGCACAGGTTTGGGTTTTGTACAATTCTCTGCATTGTATGATAGTAGTTGATATAACTATTGATAATAGTATGGTAACTATCATCTATAGTTGAACAGAAGTATTATATTTTGGTCCAACGCTTGGCCAGTTTTTCTCTCAAAATACTTATGATGTCTTGAATAGGGATTCATTCCCTGGTACCGCCTAACTCAATCTATTCTCAGATCCCTGTTTACTTTTTCTCTCTATGACACATAGTCAGCAGCAATCCCTGATTTGATTCAGCTTCTTCTCTGGATCCCCACTCAGATCCTTATTCTTTATACTAAAGAGTTTTCCAATTAGAGCACACAGCAATAATTTCCTTGGAAAGAATAGAACTCAAAATGGATTCTGATAAAGTATACTAAGATAATAGTCTGGTAATTACTCTATATTTTATTAGCGAATTCTTTAGTGAATTTATAGTGGGAAATTTGGCGCCCAACCCTCAGTTGGCACCTCCTCAATAAAACGGCAGCTGTTGCCATTGAATTACCCATATTCGTCTCAGCAGTGATGGTCTTCCCCATCTGGCTAGAATTTTATCATTAGACATCCTTGAGGCCTAAAATAGAAAGAGTCAGAAAATGTGTCCCTAATGTTTTCCTCCCAATTCAATCGACCCAACCATATTTGGCAAGCGACTTGATTAGGTAATGGGACTTGTTCCCCATTAAGGCAGGTCGCGAACCAACTGTTCAATTCTTTAGTTGCAGGAAGCATCACTTGCCTTACAACTTACTGTTTAAATTCCTAATCGGTCATTGATGAAACCCAGCTGATCTAATCAGAACACCTGATAGTTAATCAACTATCAGATGCTCCTATCTTGTCAGCAACTCTGCCTGATGAGATCTTAAGCATTCATCTGGATTGATCACAATGGATCCAACTAGGCAAATAACCTAAAATCCCCCAAACATAGTTACTCTGAAATCAGGGTCAACCAATATCCAATTCACTTCATATTAGGGAATTATCCCCTAGTGATACCTGATAATCTAGTCAGCTGGGAATATGGGCAAAAATCCCAACACTTTGTGCGACAATAAGTGCTTTTAGAATTGAGTTACTATAATATTAGCTTACCAAGAAATAATTTAATATGGTTATAAAACTATTATATGGAAGTTATACTACTAGTGATGCTATAACGTCCTAGATTACTTACATAAAAATTCATCTTTATGGATAAAATTACTTTTTATTTGTTTTATATTTTTGTAGATATAATCAATTATTTATAAGACTCAAACAATTAGAATTCTTTTATCAGTTTT